>PVKM010001926.1:0-25897 GCA_004027735.1 Carollia perspicillata
TTAAATATATAACTTAGTCATTCTACCCTTACTTTAGGATCGTGCCAAGTAAATACTATAGGATTCACCACTGTAACAGATGACCTTATTAAGGAACACTCAATTGCTTAAAAATAGCCAATTAGTCTAAGTTTTGCATTTAAAAAGTAGCTTATACACTACCTCACTTCATTGCATCTTAAATAAATTGAGTAATGTCTTTGAAATTTTAGTATCGTTTATTTTGAACATTTATTGAACATATGTTTAAGTCAGTGACCAAAAGGCAGCTATACATAAAAAAGAGAGTATAAAAATTAATTAGTCATGGACAGCATGAGGAACATGAATATAACTTATTCAATAACTATAAATATTAAAGTGAAGAGCAGTGCTTGTTACTGACCTTTTCTCCAACTCTTTCTAGAATGGTAAACAGAGTATGTACATTTCATCAAGAAAGAGCTCTTTCTTTAAAACTCATTACTTAGGGACAAGAGAGCATATTTCTTCCTACCTGAAAGAGGTTTTGTGCTTGTGTGTGTGCACTAATAAAAAAAATCTCTAGGAAAACAGAGCGTAGTTTATTTGAAATAGCTATTTACTTGCAAAAACAATTTTAAATTGAAAATAAAAGGCTACTCCAAGAATTTAAATGATACATAGTCTGTTATTTAAAAACCTAGGAAAAGCCTCCATCATAAACACATTTGGTTCAAATTTTCCACAGTTTACCACCAAGCAAGTCAGATGCATACTTAAGAATGTAGTTAAGGATGCAGTTCTAAACACTCTTAAATATGAGCTCAGCCACACCCCTCCCCCAGCAAGGGGCATTTAAGAGTAATGAAATCTATCTTCTTTTTAAAAGTTAATCTGCACTCAGTTGAGAGCATTTCTTTCGGGAAATTAGGCAAACTTCTGGCACAATGGTCCTAGTTATTAGAGATGCTCCACCTGAGAAGTTGATAATTTACATAGACAAAGCTTTAATAAGATTAGTAAAGATCTGAAGAGAGAAAAGCAACCTCTCTTTACTTTCTTCTTAATTTGTGTATCTGTAGCTGTGGGATATCGAGAATGGTAGGGGAGAAGGAGTCACATAAATAGGGCTTTGCATATGGAGTCCACAAGATCACAAGGCGGAGGACGCCCACAAGCCTCCGGAATGCCCTCCTGCTGGTGTACACATGGCATTCTACTCAGCCCATGAAACGCTGGATTGTTCAGCAATGGCAGACACTGAGAGCAAAGGAACGCCGTGTGGCAAACGTTTTCATTTAATGAAGTTAGTAAACTAATCATGTTTCCATGACTCGTCCTGACAGGTTGATTTCCCACCTGGAAGAGCCAAGCTTCTCTGGGCCCTAATCTCCTCCCGGGCAGAGACCTGCTTCAAGCTCCACGTATGGAAAGATACAGTCTACCAGTGTGCCACTGAGGCCCAGAAAACTTGATACCTGTCTGAAAAATGTCCCAATATGCCTGGGATTAAGAATAAATCTTTTTAAAATGAAAAGTAAAGCAGGAAATATATATAACATACTAGCCTTTGGGGTAAAACTCTTCCAAAAGGAAAGTATTTTGACTCTATTTTAAAGGACTGCTGGGGAATTATGCTTGTTTTTAGAAAGGCATCTAGTAAAAAGGATAAACCCATCATAAAGCTTGTAAAAGCAAAGATCTTTGTCAAGAAGTAAAATATGTTTGAGACAACAAACCTCATGGACCTTCCTTAGGCAGCTGCAGTCAAGCTCCTGACTGTGCTGTGAGAAGTAAGAGTTAAACATCTCTTTGAAACTGTATTTACCACTCAAGGTGGGGTCTGATAGAGAATCACTGTGTAAAAGATTTTTTAAAAGAAAAGTGTTTTAAATAGTCCTAGCTAATACATAGGGGATTTTCATAAAATGGAAAATAAATAGTTATTAAACATAACGTTTCAGAAATTTTTTGGAGAAAGTGAGCAAGAAAACACTGGGGCATCGTATCACGACAACAAATAGAATATACTGGGGTCAATTTTCCCATTAAAATGGGTGGTTTAGAGTTCGAACTATAAACCTATGTAATAAAAACCCTCCAGAGTGTGCTATCCCTATAGCAACATATCTTAAAATGCTTAAGTGAAAGTAATTCATTGAAAAGCATCATGTTTTCAGTGGCCTAGAACAACCTTACAATTGCCACGTTGTTCTCAACTAAAGTTTTGCAATGCAGATTTATTTTATTTTTTTGTTTTTGTCCTTTAGATTTTCATGACCGTCTAGGTAAAAAAATTCAAGGTCATATCTGGTCATCTGTATGATCATGTAATAAAGAACTTTCAGTGTATGAAATCTCCACTGTAGTGTTGGCTATAAATAAAAGATTTTTGTACAGTTGCATTATGCTTAGATTTTAAGTATTATTTACTTCAGTTAATGTGCCTGTAATCAATCCACTTTAAAATTTAGATTTAGAGTGCGTTTCTTATCATCATCATCATCATCAACTTCATCATCTGCAACACCACCTACATGAAGACAACGGAGCACAGCCATTTATGTGGTGAAAAACAATGGTTTTCTGAGAAAACGTAAGCCTTGATATGACTATTTTCAAGACAGAAAAATTAGCAATACAGTAGCAAACAGAGACATAGCAAGGCCTGATTACTCCAAAGAGCTTGTTCCTGAGGAGGTGGGTGGTGGGATTGTCAATGCTGTGTTATATGGATATCCAGGCAATTAATCATGAACTTTATAAGGTGACATCTTAAAAGGGATCTACTTGTTGAAAAACGTTAAATTGATCTTTAATATCACTTTGGAAAGTTAAAAAAAATTGCTATGATCTATTTGAGTAAATACCACAGTTGCATAGCTTCCAAACAGACAGACTGATTTTCAGATATCCTCTTTAATACACAACGTGTC
Source organism: Carollia perspicillata (assembly GCA_004027735.1). NCBI lineage: Eukaryota > Metazoa > Chordata > Mammalia > Chiroptera > Phyllostomidae > Carollia > Carollia perspicillata. The sequence goes on from PVKM010001926.1 coordinate 2,898, forward strand.
CTTTAGTGCTATAGAAAAATACATCATTTCCTGTGTTCTGTGGGAACCTAGACTTCCTGAGAGGGCTATTCAGATTAGAATCATAAATCTTTCTCCTGAATATAAAAAGCCTTGTAAAACTTTTTCTCTCAATCAAAACTTCTTCATATTTTCTTCTGAAAATAACATTTAAGAGGTAAGGGAGGGACTACTATCAATCTTTGCTGCTTTTGACTCCTATGCTTTTAATTTATATGCACATGTTAAATTGCCACATTAAAAATAGAAGAGAACAAGTTATCTCACAATACTGTATTATCAGAACTTTAATTAGGAACACTGTGAAGAAATTTGCAAAACCATTCTCTTCACAGTCAGGAATCCATTTAAACATTATTTCCTACTCAATCAAAACGTATCCAGTTTAAAGCATTTGCTAGTGACAGCTTCCATCAATAATTGAAGCACCTGGCAGAGGCACCCTCTCTCCACACAGTGCGATGCTCTACAGACATCCTATCTGAGAAGGAAGGAACTAAGAGAAGGTGTTATAAACCTTTTCTTACTATCGCTTATTATTTAACAGGCTGACATATTTTATGGCTGGCATTCTGTGGCATTGATAAATCAATGAGAACATGTTTCTGGAGTAGAAATTACCTATGTACAATTTGAGGGCACAGGCATTTATAAGGAGATGTATATCCTTGAGAGCATCTATTTTTAAAATTGAAGGTGCTGCCAGTTTTTGATTTGTTGAGTGTGCTCTCTTACCCTGCAGTTTATTCCTCTGCTTTGTCTCCCCAGTCCTATGCCCACTGACCACTGCTTATCCCTGGGGCTGCTGCCCAGATGTCACCTGCCTCAGCCCTCCACAGCTCGGTCAGGTGTATCTCCTGGGTCATGTAGAATATGTGTGCTATTGTCTTGTATTGTGTTTTTTTTTTCTTTCAACTGAAGGCACTGATTTTGCTTTACTTGCTATTACAGTACCAGTTCTCAGAAAAGTTCATTTCTCTCCAAATGCCTTCAATAAAATATTTATTTAATGACAAAAAGAAACTGAGATTTTTTTCATGATACAGAGTCAAAAGATCTGAACTGAATATGAGGAAATCTACATAAAAATCACAAAAGTATATATTATATCTCATTAACTATCAATTATGGGAAAGTTAAACAATTCAAAGTTGGAGAAAAAATTTTGTTGGAGTGAGCTCATTTAAAAATGAGTCAGGTGCACATTTGTAAATGAGATAGTTGCATTTTGAAAGGTAATTTTACTTATCTGTTTTGAGGTTCATAGCATCCAAGAGAGATAATAATTCTAATTTTCATTTTTTACAGAAGAGGGCTTGGCACTCTCACAAAATAAAAACTTGATTTGTATAAAAACAAAAGCACATTTTCTCAGCCATACCCTGTGATGATTTAGGGAACGTGTAATTGTAGATGGAAATCCAGTTTCCTCTAGCACGAGGAGATCTCAGTGGTTTTTGAAGAATGTGAATCTCCAGGAGCCTTCCCCAAAACTGTCGGAGCATACCCAACAGCAGGAATTTGGGTTTTATATATTTAAAATCTGATGTAGTGGCAAAATGATGGACTCTGGAGTCACTAAGATTTGACTTCAATTTTAATGAAACTACTTACTAGCTGTTTGATCTTGAAGAAGTTTCAAGCACTCTAAGCTTTAGTTTTATCATTAGTAAAAGTCTGAAAGTATTAATGTCTACTGAATAAGATGTTAAGATAACTTGAAAAAATATAATTATGAAGTACCTGACATATATCTCAAGTAAATGAAATAAGAACATGATATCTGATTGAAACAAGAAAAATGACAATTCTTTTGATGTTTATATTGGGAGGAATGGCATGGTGAAAATTATTTATGATTATTGGTTTCAGTTCTTCTTAAATTTTCTTGGTTATGCTATCTATCCCCCTCACTTGTTACCATCCTAAATCACTATTGTCTTCAAAAATGCAGAAAGATATGCTACAAAGAGGTATAAGGCAGGCATTTGATTCACTATATCAAAATGGTAGTAATTTTCACCTCTAGATAAGCCATTTTAATTATAAACAAGTGATATTTCTTTGAGACATGTTTTTGTGTTCTCTATTAAATCACAGAAATCTACAGCATCTAAATATTATTCTTTACTCATGAGTACACGTTAAAATTTAACACAGATCATTAGAGTGATGATTTTACTTCAAGAGTTGCTCTAATTTTTCTTTTTTTCTAAAAATACTCATATACTGTTTATAAATTATTTAGTTTAATTATTTACCATCTGAGTTTCTGTCACATTCATAAAATAAGAATACTAAAATAAAACTAAATATCAGAGTAGTAATGTGACAGATGGAATGATTTATTTTCTTAAAGTTTTAAAAGGTAGATGAACTTAAAGCATATCTAGAGGAAAAAACAACTATTTTTTAAGTTGAACAAAAAGAGTATGGATAAATGAAAAAATACAAAGTTGATCCTCATTATTTATGGTGTGTTCAAAGTGGAGCAGGGGAACCTTGTCACCCAACGCATTTGCCGCTGAAGTCAAACAAGGAGAAATTTTGCCTTTTTGTTTCACGTCTCATACTGTAAGTGAGCATCATATTTGCAGTCTATTTAGTGCCATATTTTGACATTTTTACGTGTTATGTTTGTGAGTTTGCTATTTAAAACATCTCCAAAATATAGGGCTGAAGTGCTTGTCTATGCTTCCTAAGCACAAGAAGGTCATGATGTGTTTTACAGAGAAAACTCAAGCGTTATACAATTTTTTCTTCAGGTCTGTGTGATAGTGCTGTTGGCAATGAGTTTAATGTTAATGAGTGAACAATATTTTTAAATAAGGTATTGTGATATGAGGTTATGTATTGATTGATTGATATAAATTTTTGAGAGCAGACGCCTGAAGGAACCTAAACTTGAATTTCTTCTAGGAGCAGTGACTCAGTGTTTGTGGTGACTTTAAAGAACACAATGACCAAGAAGAGTGAGAATCAAGTTTGCTTAAACTGTGCTGTTTTCACACACTTAGCATGTTTTTGTAACTTTAATTTCCTCTTAAAAAGCCTTCATCTACAGGAGTTACAGTTATTGAAAGCTCTCTTCTAAGTTAGATTTTTACAGATGAGACTGATAAAAATGGGGAAAAAGTTGGCTACTGTTCTCTGAATATACGTTTTCCATGATGGCACAAGCAGTGAACACATATGAATGAACAGCTAGAATGCAGAAACAGACAGCAAAGAAAAACTACATTCCTACAGCCTTTATTACTTCATCTTATTTGTACCCCCCTCTTAGGAATTCACAAGCACTTCTATTTTCAATTACACATAAGCAAAGTGAGGCTTACAGAGATAAAGTACTATCTTTAAGAAACATGGGTAGTGCTAAACAAGCTGGTTTAAAAAAATCAAAATCTTTTGACTCACAACAGTTAGAGAAACTGCTTGGATATTAAAATGATAATAGATATATTTTTGGCCAAATAAACTACTTGCTTATATAAGGAGAACAATCACTTTATTAATGAACATATAACCAATTGGCAAAGATGATAATTTTATAATAAACAATGAAGCCACAATTTATTTCAAGCCAGAGACATGTGGTTTCTTAAGGCTTTTACATTGACATCAGAGAATATTAATTCCATAAAAGATCTCCCAGATTTACATGCTTACTTTAAAACCTCTTTATATTTCCAAGTTGCGGAAATAATTCCCTCATTCTCATAATAATATTTCAATTCTTCAAGTGCTCATCTATTGTTCCTAGGCATAAGAAGGCCATATGTGCTTTATAGAGAAAACATGAGTGTTACTTTTAAACATGACAGAGTTAAACATGAATCTGGACAAGCAGAGAAGGAGTAAATATAAATGTAGATCAGGTAAAAGATCAAAACTATGCTAAACAGAAATGGTTTTAAGGTGTTCTCACACTGGAGAAATGAGACGTGATTCCAAGTAACACCACACACTGCAAACACACCTGGATACTTAAAAGTCTGGCATAGGCTATGCTTATTTTCCATCTTCTAACAAGAAAAAATGGGGTAAAATTCCTTGACACTTACAATGAGGCAAAGTTCACAGACACTGTATTATTTGTAAAAGATAGGGTTTTAGTTTAAATGTGATATAATTTTGTGAACTCTGTCAATACAAGCACAAGTATGTGGCATAAATTGGTTAATTTGACATCATTTTCTTTCCCTGCATTTCTGGTGATTCCTTCTTTTTTATTTCCTTCTCCTCGCCACCCCTTCTCTCCCACTTCTTCTCCCTTCAGCATAAACCCAGAAATCTAAAGCATGTTAGCGACCATCAGGACCAAGGACACTGACAGCCAGAACAGGCCGGTCTCATGCAGGCTTGTCGCCTTTCCCATCTGAAGTCTAATTTTATGGAATTTCAGCCACTATTTTAAAATTTTGTTATGAACATCATTCAAAATAATATTGAGCTTCATTGTATGCTATAAAAAATAACCTTACTTTGGACTTTTAAAATCACCACTTTAGATTGCCATTTCTAACTGAGTTGTTATTTCCTTAATTTTTACCTTCCTACAGATACAGAAGGTAATAGAGTGACTTTATATTTAAAAATATATATTCCTCATATAATTGTGCTTAATGTTCCCTGAAAATAAGAATAAACAAAAATTTTGTCTCCATGCTGAAATTGAGAACACAATAATGTCAACAAGAAAATAACATTTGCTGAGAGTAATCTATATTTTGTGCACACAAAAGTTACATATATGTAAAAAGAGGGCAATATTCTTTCTATGCTAATTTTCCTACTTGATTAATTAAAATAATTGTTACAATTTGAGACATATACTAGGGAAAGGGTAGAGTGTTTTGTTTACTTGTTTGTCTGTTTTTAAATCGAAGCACAGACAGTTTTTATTAGAAAAACTATGGTGGACTCAATTCAGACTCAAGCTACAAAATTCAGCAGTGTTGCATCTCTTCTTATAGAAATAAGACAAGTGAGGGTCAGGCTGGCTGTGGATCAGGAGAAGCTGTCCACACAGCTCACGCTGCTAGCCATAAAGAACAGGTGGGTCAACAGCTGGGCAAGGACAGACGGACATACAGAGGAAGGCAGTGGACACAAGTCCTGTCAAAGGAGGGTGGAAGCAGATTTTTGAGTCTGAAGTCAAAGGTGAAACAATGACCTCAGTCTTCTACAAATTAAGTTCATGACTGGCAATGATAATGATTAATAATACTACCACTAACAACAACAACAATAATAATGTGAGATTTCACTTACTGACCATTCACTGTGAAATACCATGTAGAATGGTATTTGTAGAACATGAGGGAGGATCCCTAAAACCCCAGAATTTATTTATTAAAAAGTTTGTCTTTATTCTTACATGTTTAAACTTCAGGCACCTTCAACGTACTCTTTAATAAGACATAATCCCCCTTTTAAGGTCCTCATTCCCAGAGCTCGGTGCACCCCATAAAACATGACTGACCCTAATTTTCATATGAGCCTTTATCCTCAGGACCAGAAAATCACTGGAAGTGCCCTGAAGGTGCAGAGGCTCCAGGAATTTACAAAACAGGACATATCAGACCACAAGCACTACCTGACCCTGCACCCAAAGTAGCATCAAAACAAGCTGCAAACCCACTGCTCTACGACCACCCCATTACCTCATAAAAGAACAACGCCTTAAACGCACAGCTCTGCATCTAGCCCTTTCCCATTCTTGGGAAAGTGAAATAAAACTGCTCTGTGTACTTTATTCTCTTTGTAAATGTTTTCACAGCCCAAGTCACTGACTACCCTAACACTGCATTTGATGCAATACACCTACCCAGACAATTTTTTCCACCACTCAAAACAGTTTTTGAATGTGTTGTGTTTTCGATGCCTTTCAGTGCTTCTGCCATTTTTTGTTTCACCTCTTCCACATTGGCAAAACGTTTCCCTTTGAGGACTTTTTTTATAAGGGAAACAAACAAACATCTGCTGGGGGTCAGAATGGGTGAATAGGGAGAATGAAGAATGGGGGTCATGTAGTTTTGGTCAAAAACCACTGAACACTCTGCTTTGTGTGGGCAGGTGCATTCATACATCACCCATCATGAAATGGGCAACCATGATGAAAGAATCTTCAAAAATATTAACTGAAGCCAAATGTGACCTCTCACAACAATGCCAGCTGATACACTGGTACAGATGGGTTCATAGAACACCACCTAATGGGGGAAATCTGTACTACAAGTACCCCACCCTCCAGAAGATAGTTCTGGTTTTGGGGGGATCATCCCTTGTATATTATAATAATGTATCTTCATATAATAATTAATTCAGTTCCTATGGATAATAAAATTGAATTTTGGATTTGGTATTTGCAGAAGATATACTAGCTATCTGAGGTCTACTTTAGTGCTCTTGACAAGCTCATCAAAGAAGAACTATTACCACCATTTGCATTGTAAAGATAACTTGACTCAGGCCTTGAGAAACCAGTGACTTGAAGTGATACTGCTCATAAGTGAAAATATTATCACTAAAACCCATGCAGCCTACTTCTGAAATCTGTGTTTTAACTCATTGATTCTCAGGCTACAGAATGCATCAAAATCACCCATTCAGCATATATTGCTGGGCCCTATCCATGGAGTTACTAACTCAGCTGGTCTGGGGTGGGATCAGAGGATTTGCATTTCTAATAAACTCCCAGGTGATGTCCATGCTGCCAGCCTGAAGACCAGCCTTTGAGAACTATCATTCTATGTTGTCTCTTGGGTATGAAAATGTCACTTAAATTCTCTGTGCCTCAGTCTGTTCAAAGTGAAATAAATCTTCCTCACAGGATTGTTTTGAAGATTAAATAAGTTGCCACATAACACTGTATCTGGCACACAGTAAACACAATGCATAAAGATAATATTATCAGGCACTACTGTTACAAAAACATTTCTGAATTGTGATGTTTAAAACAGTATGCAAGTAGTCATAGTTGTGTTATAAAACTGTATTATTTTTGCAGTTCTAACTAATGCTTATAGGTTTGTTTATCTTGTAACCTTGTATAAGATACAAAATCTTTCTTTGACCTCAATTTTTTTTACTCCTTACTTGTAAATAAGAAAAATTATATCCTTTACCACAACTCAGGAAGGTTGAAAAGAATAACTTGTAAAATTACTTTATAGCACTTTGTGAAAATAATGGAGTATGTAAAAGCTAATAATAAATTCCACCTTCCTCAAAGAACATTGTAAATTTTCAGTCTCAGCTGATTTATTGCTATAGCTAAAGTGCTAAAGGTATAGACAAGATTTTTTTCCTGAAAATCAGCACAGTTAGGCTTTCTCTTTTAATGTGTTATCAATAAAATGTATAATAGTCTACTTGTCTACAATCCTGAAAATATATTCAATTTCCTCACTTTCAAGCACATTGATTATGTAATAAAATTTTGGTGGTTTAAAAGAATAGAAACAGAGACATAAAAAGCCAGATAGACCCCATACATTAAGAAATAAGAAAAGGGAAAATCATATTTGAAGTTTTTAGGAATTCGAAGTATCCCTTTAAATTTCTGAGAAGGCCATGAACTTGAAAATGAGTGATCCTTTCTTATTACTCTTTCTTAAGAAATGAAGATTAGCCACATGAACAGACATATCTTTCAGCAGCAACTGCATTAGGAAACATGTGTTTTCAGGAAGAAGAAAGTTGATCTATTGGGGACACTTTTAAACTGGTGTGGCCTAGTAGGCTAGGTGTCAGAAGCTGTGAATTTTAATCCCTCCAAAGCACCACCCCACAGCCACTGACTTGTGTGGCCTGGAGCAAGTGGACTGTTTCTTTTGGCGTTTAAATGAATCCGTAGGAAAATGGATAAAGTTACATTAACCTACCATGAATAATTAAATTTATAATTTTTCTTACCTACGTTAGTAAGCACATCCTACCTATTAAAAAAACGTCACATATCTTTTACATCATTGCAAACATTTGGGAGAAACTTCATTGAAGGACAATGTGAAATGAGACCTGTAACAGAGAACTTCGTAGGAACCAGTTAAAATTATTAACAAAACATACTTGTAGACTAATGAAATCACACTGCTTTAAAACCAAATGTTATATTCGTTTATCTGTTGTTCTTTTCTCAAATTTAAACTCAAGATTAATTCAGAGAATGTTAGCAGTCTAGAATAAACTTTTAAGTCTATGCATGGTGCCCACTTATTCTCAAATTTTTTCAAGTTTAAAAACATGAATTAAAAATAAGTCATAGTTCAAATTAAAAGGCAACAACAACGATCACTTTTCTATTGCTTAGATACACCAGGACAGCCTTCATAAAGTTATTTTTTAAAAACTTAATTGGCTAAACAGCAATATCTCCGTGCCATCCTTACTTTTAATACACCTTCCTCCAACACGGGGGACTTTCAATGCTCATTTAGAAGCATCTTTTGTTTGCTATTCTGCTTCCTGGTTTCTAGGGAGAACAGCAGGGCTGTGACATGTAAGTGTCAGTCAGTGGTGCCCAAGCCTTTCTTTTTTTTATGAGAATAGGATTCCAGACTGAATACATCAAGGTTCTTCCTCTCTGCCTGAGAGAATAACATCTGAATTAGCCACAGTGTAAAATAGCCAAGGATAATTAATTATGGGCTTTGAGCCATCCCTCATTCACTTGCCATCCAAGTACACAGGCATCTTTTTTTAATGTCACAAAGAAAATTACAATGATGATCATCATCTTGTTTAATTTCTTTAAGCTTTTATCATTATCTACTAAACTTTCATAATATAACCTTTGGCAAGATAAGGTTACTTTATCCACTGCCCTGCTGAGTTACCACTCACCTTCTCTTACATTTTATTTCATTTCATTTCTATCCCTGACTTTTTAGGGTCTGATTTCCCTTCATCCAGTTTGCTTATACTCTGCAATTTTTTATGCTCTCTGACAAAAAAAGGCACACAGACGGAAGAGGAAGAAATGATACAGATATTCGAAATTTCACTTTTTAAAGAAATTCTATTTAAAACAATTTTTAAGGGTCATTGGCTTCCAAAGGTCTTAGCCCTTTCAGTTTGGATAAATAAATCTGTTTCTGAAAAAAGTGTATTAGAACACATTAAAATCGGTTATGATAACGTTATTTTATATTTGGTAAATTACGATGATATTTTTATTCTTAAATTTTCTTCTAGTCTACTTTCATTTTTGAGTTGATTTATATTTAATAATATACTTTTTAATAAGATTAAGTATTTGAAATCATAACAGTAATATAACAAGTATAGAGACATTAAAAATATTAAAGACCCTAAAGTGTCAAGAAATATAGTAAAACATTTAAATCACTCATGATGATTGAATATGCTAGTTGCTTTAACAAGTTATGTTCTCAGGATTAAAGGAAAATTAAGAGATTTTTAATAAACATTTACTTATAACAATTGAGTCCTTTAGTCAAAATCTATAGAAATAATTGAAGTTCATTGATTTATGAGTTGTGCTACAATTGAATTTATATCCTCAATTCAATATTGACACATCAAAATATGAAACAGAATTTTTTAAGTCCAACTAATACAAAGATCAGTTCAGATTCAGCTAAGCTGGCGTGAATAAAGCGTCAGTTTGCAATGAACTCAGGGGCTACATAGTAGAGCAATTAGGAGTGAGTATAGGGAGCTCGGTGATCTGGGTTCAAATCCTATTTCTTTCACTTAATAACGGTGTAACCTAGGACAAGTGACTTAACTGTAAGTCTCAGTTTCTTTCTTTCTAAAGTGTAATTGATAATAATTTTTTATTTTGTAGATATTTATGAAGTATAAATGAGTCCACACTTTATGTTGTTGTTATTATTGTTAAATGATCTTGGAATGTCTTTCTTTGCAGCCTGTGCTCCTCTGGAGTACCTTGGGGTTAAAGGTACCCAGGAGACAGAGGTGAGGGCCAGCCTAGGAATTTAAGTGTATTTAGGAATCTTCCACTAGTGCCCATCAGACTGGAAAATCCTGAGTTACAACAAGTCTCCAAACAAATTTTATCTCAAATCCTGAAAATTCCTAAGGTAGAAACAAGAAACAGAAATTATGTGTATTCTTACAGTTATGTTTTCCTAGTATCACATTCACCTAAAGCAGAGGAACTTTGATGTGGAGGAGACAGGTGTAAGAAAAAGTTGTCCAGGTGTTCAAGGAATCCTCATCCTTCGGGCCTGACTTTTACTTAGAATATACTGTTTCATTATGTCCACATACAAAAAGAACAAACCTCTGCAATTGTGTCAGAAATTAAGCAGTTGATTCTACCATACTTTTCCTTAAAATAATCATTTCTGCAAGTGAAGGAATGAATAAAAAAATCACACACTATTTCTTGGAAACAAAGGACAACTTTTTACCTAATTTACCTGCAATGGAGACAGTGATTCATTATATAACAAAAGTCATATCACATTTTACTTTATAAATTTCCCAAAAAGTGTCTCATGAAATAATGGTGCATCAGGAGGCTTACAAACATTATTGAAACAAAAGTCTTTGGAGGTGCATTTTTTTCAGAAATTAAAACTTTTCTGTAGAATTAGAGCTGTTACATCATCAATGTGCTTAATGAAAGTTAATGTGTGAAGGAGAATATTGAATAAAATTATTGGGCCAGGGCTTCCCCATTTTCCCTGATGTCACTTTAAAGAAATATCAGTTTGGGGAAATTTAGACTTAAATGAAAATTTACTTAGGAGCAAAAGAAATTTTGTTTCATTTTTTATTTACTACAATTACTATTTTGGAGATGCACCTATACTAGGAAAATGATAATACTAACAGAAGTTAAAATGCACCTAAAAAACCTTCATGGAATAGTGATTTCAATGCTGAAAATAATTTTAAGTTTTAAACCTGTATCCAAAAGTTATTTTCATAATTTTGAAGTCCCCAGGTTTGTCCATATCTTGAAATTGTTAAAAACGTAAGAGTTAGTTCCCATTTCATCAGTATTCTTAATTACTTTTTCAGACTTTAATATGGAATCAAGCAATTTGTGCACAGCATTATTATTTCTTAAATATAAATATATATTTCTTAAATACATTTTTAATCCTCACCCAAGAATATGTTTATTGATTTACAGAGAGAGAAAGGGAGAGAGAGAGAGAAAAACAGCAATGTGAGAGAGAAACATCAATTGGTTGCCTCCCATCTGTGCCTGGAGCAAGGATTGAACCTGCAATCTAGGCATGTGCCTTGATCCAGGATCGAATCCAGAACATTCTGGTGTATGAGATGACATTTCAACTAAGTAAGCCACCCACCCAGGGCTGTACACAATATTATTTATATATGTAATTTGTGTATGTGTGTGTGTGTGTAATTCATATATTGTACATAAAATATGTAAATCCTATTGGTTCTGTTTCTCTGGAGAACACTAATACAATGCTGATGAGTGCAATATAAGAATTTATAACAAAGGAACCTCATGTACTTCAGAATATTTATGTAATAAGTAAACTACTAAAAGATGAGTAGGATTTCACTGAGTAAGGCATAGGTAGATGGGGGAGTTGATGCGGAAGAGAACATAGAGCAAAGCCACTAGGGTCTGCAGAACTGAGCACCCAGGCACAGAAAAATGCTCTCAGTCATTGAAACCTAATGAATTTGCCATGCTGGAACTATAACTCGCTTGGGAAAAATGACCCCTTCCTATGTCCTTCCATTTTCTTCCTATGGCAATGGGAATGTCAGTCCTATGTTGGTCGCATCACTGTATTTTTTAAGCTGACAAGTTCTGTCTTAGTTTCATTAGGTAAATAGTTGTAGGGGAATGTGGTTCTAGGATAGATCACATCCAGATTCCCACCCAGACTTAATGTAAATGATAAAATTTGAAACTTCTTAGGTCTATGATATTTATTTGAGATATTCAACTTAGAGTTGATGATGGCATGGGTTAGGATTTTGAGAGTGTTGGGATGGGGTGAATATATATTGCACATGAAATGAATGTAAATTTTGAGGACCAGAAGTCAGACTTTACTGGGTTCAATAGACTCCCCTTGCCCCCACGTAAATTCATTGTACACTGGAACCTCCAAATGTATACTTATCTGGAAATAGGGTCTATGAAGACATAATTAGTTAAGATAAAGTCTCACCTAAATATTGGACAGGGCGAGCCCTAAAGCCAGTGTCTGGAGTCCTTATAAAGTGGTCATGTGAAACCACACACAGCGGCAAAGGCTGTGTGCAGACACACAGGGATGGGAGTGGGAGTGGTGCTGCTCCTAGACAAGGAAGCCAGACTGCACAACTCCCTGCAGCTAGGAAGAAGCAAGGAAACACTCTTCCCTAGAGCCTTCAGAGGGAGCACGGCCCTGCCTGTGTCTTGATTTTAGACTGCTGGCTTCCACAACTGTGAGAGCCTGCTTTCCTGTTGTGTTAAGCCATCTGATTTGTAGCAACTTGTCACGGCAGCCATAAGAAATTGATTCCACTTTCCGCCAGAGTAAATACCCTGAGATATTTTTGTTTGTATCAATATACATACCAATTACAGAGGTCCGTGGAGCATCCAAGCTGACTTTGCCAGTCAGGTGGGCTAGGTACATTTAAACATGACAGTTTGCTCTGAGGCTAATTGTATTAATTGGATTCTTTCCCATGAAAAACAAAAAAAAAAAATGTCGCTTTAAAATATTGTATGTTTTTTTTGTTTTGCCTTTGGATATAGATATTCAATCAGTAGTTACATTATGGGCAATGTTATATTATCACATTATATATTATTACATTTTATCTAAAATAATATTGCCTATAATAGCAAGTATTATAGACAATGATATAATAAATGTGTGTATTTACATGTCAGTGTCTGTATGTTTGAAGGGTAAAGGTAACATAACTTTCTAAAATAACTACTTGAAAGATGAAATGACTAAAAATGACTTTCAAGGACAACATGAGTGTAATATACTGGAGTTATGACTAAGTCAATATCTAATGTTGTGGTTATCTTTTGTATAAATAATTATTTCCTGGGAATATCAATTTACTCAAATAGCACGTGAAAATTATTTTTAAAAAAATACATTTATTTAGCCCTGGCTGGTGTGGCTCAGTGGACTGAGTGCCAACCTGTAAACAAAAGGGTCCCTGGTTCAATTCCCAGTCAGGGCACATGCCTGGGTTGTGGGCCAGGTCCCAGTAGGGGGCACACGAGAGGCAACCACACATTGATATTTCTCTCCTTCTTTTTCTCCCTTCTTTCCCCTCTCTCTAAAAATAAAATAAAAATATCTTTAAAAATCCATTTACTTAAAAATATTCATTTTGATCACCTGTCATATACACACCTGTGCTAGGTGCCAGGTTACAGTGGTAAGCCATGGAGAAGTGTCCCTCATGTTCCCACAAAGTATTCAGGTCAGTGGGAAAGAAACAACCCACACAATTTAAAAGTATATACAAAATAGTAAGTCCTATGTAGGGTATGATCATGGGAAAGAACAATTGGGTATACTTTCATGCATTGGTCAGGGACAGCTCTCTGTGCATAGGACTTTTAATTGAAGCTATCGTGTTAAAAGAGGCTGAATGTACAAAGAGTAAGGCAAGAGTTCACGCTTGTGATGGAAAACACTACATGTATGTACACAGCCTAAGCAACAAATTATATTTTCAAATGCATTAAAAAAAGAATATAAAATGCTAAAATAATAAAATGAAATAATTCTAAAATTATAAATGTCAAACCACCCTTAGTGTATTTTCAGAGTGTCTTCATAGCCTCTTGAAGTCTGGCTCTGAAAACAAACACTGTAGTGGGCTCCATGTGCCATCTCATCATCTGCCAGCAAACCCTACTGCAAATTAAGAGGCACAGAAAGAAGAAGAGCAATCCCAGCCCGCATGGTGGTGTTCTTTGTGGGGGTGTAACTTCACAGAAGGGAATGTGCAGAGAATGGGTGACAGCAGGACACCTAAGCAGCTGCTGTGCACTTAGCAATAGCAGCGTAGCCTCAAAGATTTCAGCAGAAAGTCTGTGGAGGCCCCAGAGTCCTACCGTGGAACAATGGGAGACAGCGGCTGTTCATAGATCAGCTTGGTGTGGAAGTCAGCACAGAGGGAGATTTTGACAGTGTTCAAAACAAAAAGGCAAAGAAAGAAGTAACATTATGTTCTGTCAAAAGTGCCTGTAGCGGCAAACTGAAAAATATCATTTAGTTGTTCCTTGTTGGAACTTTAAGTCAATCCTGTACACAGAAAGGGGTATGAAACAATATTTTCTTGAAATAATGCACATTCCCCTAATCACAAAGAAACTTCTGGTATTTAAAAATCCAAGATATGCTAGTTAATTCAACACGTTTTAAGAGAGTGATTATATCCCTCAAGCATTTTTCTTTCTCCTTGGCATCATCTGTAAACAGATCATAGGTGCTTGTCCCGTTGACATGTTTATTCTAGTTAGAAAGACAAGACAATAAATATAATGACTAAGAAAATTATGACAATAATAGAAAAGGATAAATGCTCAAAAAAATGGATTAAGGTAAGAAGATTGGGAGAGCCGTGGAGCAGTGACATGCTGTAGTATTAAAGCCCATTATGCTTGATAATTATTCAAGCCAAGCGACTGCTGAGGAAAACACTAGAGCAGAGACCCAAGAATGGGACATGCCCACAAGGAACAGCAAGAAGCAGAGTGGATGACCACAGTAGTAGTAGAGAGATGGTCAGCAATTAACTGAGCTGGTTGTGCATAGTCTCACAGGCAACTTTAAATTTTTTTTATTTTGTAATAAATTTAGACCCACAGAATTTGCAAAAAAAATGTACAGAATACCCACAAAACCGGAAACCAGTATTGGTAAAATACATACAATAAATTAAACCACCAGCCTTAATCAAATTCCAAGAGAATTTCTATATATTCTCTTTTTATGGTTGCCATTTGGTGTATAGTTGTTTGACTTCTATTATGTGCATACAGATTTGTATAGACGTCACCACAGTCAGGGTGCAGAACCGCTCTGTCACCTCCCATATCTGCTTTCAATTATTGTTACATGCTCAGCCCACCCCTAATCCCTCACAAACATCTGACCTTGATTTTAGTGGTGTTGACATTATCTCTGAGTGAGATGGACTCCTTCAGGAGATGTTGATAAAATGAGTGATGTGAATTGCTAGAAGATACAGATAGATATCGGTATAGATATAGATGAGATAGACACAGAGATGCTATAAATATAGACATAGATATAGATATAAATACAGGTGCATCTTTTGACTTTGTACTTCAAAAAACTTCAAATCCTTAAAATGTTAAAAAATAATCAAGTAAACCCCTGCACTCCTTTGATACATGTTTCCAAATGTTGATATTTTACTATATTTGCTCCTTTGTTTCATTTTTCTGTGTAGATTTTTATTGTTTGTTATTGGTACTTCTGCTCTTCTTGGTAATCCATTTCAAAGTAATTTGCATACAGAATGACACTTTACTACTAAAATACTTCAGCATGTGTTTCTAAGGACAAAGGGCATTCTCCTTGTAAGCACAATAATACCATCACACCCCAATATTTTAACATTAGTAGTATATTGTCTGATATATAGCCCATATGAATTACTATAATCACCTTAAAAATATCCTTTAAGACTTTTTGGACCAGAACCTAATCATGACCACACATATCCCATCTAATTTTTATTTCTCTTATCTCCTTTATTCTAGAAAAATCTCTGCTTTTTTTTCCTCTTGGTATTTCAAGACATTGAAGATGCTCGATGGTTATGGAATGTCCTACAGTATGGATGGGTTTGTCTGGTTATTTCCTCATGATTAATGTTAAACTGGACATTTCTGCAAGAATAAGTGATTGTGTACTCCTTATTACATCATATCAGGAGGCATGTGACAGTTTATTTCATGAATGCCACAAAGTGTGTTGACTAGTTTAGAGTAGAGTTCGTCAGGTCTCTTTTTGTCAAGATGATTTTCCCTTTCACATTACTTTTTACAAATCTGTGAACTGACACTTAGACTCCATGTGAATATCTTGTTTCTCAGCACTTTTAACTCAAGAGTTTTAGTAGTCATTGATGATGTTTACTTATATTAATTATTACAGCACTTGGTGAAATACAATGCATTTTCCACCTAATGTTCTGTAAAAATGTGCTTTCTTGCATCTCACCCCTGCTTACCAATTTTCATTTAATATCATTTTGGAGTCAAGGATATTTGATAATGTCAATGTTAGTATTATTATTGTGTTATTATTATTATTTTAATACATTTTATTCCTTTTCTGTTACTTTTATTTTCTTAGTCAAATTGTTCTGTTTGTTAACAGAGAGCCACTTCAATCCATGTCCTGTGACATGTTGTCACTCATCTTTGAACACTTTCTTTCTTTTGAATGAAATATGCAACCATCACATTGAACTTTCTCTGCCTCAGATGTGAAATCAAATATTTCACAAAAAAATGCCTGATTAAGTTTAGTAGGGAGTGGTAAGGATCACTCCAATTGTTGTTTTAAGAAGGGACAAGGAGAAGGAAGAGGTAAGGTGGAAGCAGAGAGATGAGTTAGGAAGCTATTGCAGTCTTCAAAAGACACAAAATGACTTGGATCAAGGTATTACAATTCTATATTGTGGGAGGTGGTTGCATTTTTATTGTATTCTATAGGTACAATTCTTTACAGAATTAGATATTGAGTCTAAGGGAAAGAAGAGAGTCACAGATGCCTCCTTTTGGGGGGTCTGAACAGGTGGAAGGACAGATTTACCATCTGAGATGGAATGGTGTACACGGGCACATTTTGGTCAGGTGCAATGGGAAGGTTAAGTTGTGTTGCTCAAACCATTTGAAATGGCTCAAATGTGATGAAATAATTTAGCCTTTGAGATATCTAGTTTTGTTGCCTTAAGTATCATTACACTCAGAACAGTGAACTTTCCTTTAGTATTTATAATCAGCGCCAGAATAAAAAATGCCATGAAATTGTGAAGGCAGTTCATCTATTAAGGCATCACTTTCCCTTTAAGGACATGTGTTTGTATATCAGACAAGGATAGGATTTTTTTTTAAATAGCTTCATATTTGTTACCATAATATATTCATTTATTTGCCCTGGATATTCCAACTATTTTACAAATGGGTTTCTGTACAAGAGGAAGAAAAATATAATACGACAAAGTCATTGCTCAGTATTACCATTGTATAAGATTTTTTGTTTGGGTGCTTTGCAAGGCTCTGGGCTGGTAGCCATGTGTTGACTCCTTTAGACCTCATTGGGCATGTGTAGGAATATACTTTGAGGACTAGATCATAGAATTTTATTTGAGACAGGAGTGAACAAACTTTTTGGAAAAAGCCAGATAGTAAATATTTTAGCCTTTGCAGGCCTCATTGTAGTATGAAAGCAGACATGAAAAATATATAAAGAATCAATGCATCGGTGATTCAATTAAAAAAAAAGCTGTATTTACAAAAACAGGTGGCAAACAAATTTAACCTTCTTGCCATAGTTTACCAAACCCTAATTTAAGCAAAGTCCTAATTAAACAGAAAAATTAAGGACAGGCATCTCACTCTCATAGTCTTAGTATAAAAGACCAGAAAGAAACAGGTTTCTGATCTGAACATTCTAAGTTGATTGTTTGAATATCAGAAAACTTTTTACATTTGCATGGTCTGTTATAATATGACAAAACACTATAAGGGAAGATCACAGTTAATGTTTCTTTATATTTATTTAAAGTTCTAAACATGATTCTACTCAGCTTGAAGATCTGGTTTAAGTAGATTTAAGTAGTTGGAAAATGTCTTGTAAATACAAATTATAAACACAAAATAGTGAAGACTCTCTCTTTTTCTATCACTCTCCTCCCACACCAAGTCATACTGTTCAGTCAATAAAAAATGTTTAAAAAACATTGTTTATTTTGTTTCATAATTAAGAGCTCTTATCAGTTCTGCTGGGTATAGAAGCCTTCTGTTCTTCTGGATCTTAGTAATTAGGTGACATTTATAAAAGAGGTTAATACTTTAAAAGATGATTTAAGTACATCAAATGTTGTCAATATATTAGTCCTTTAAAAGTTTTTCTTTCCTTATATAGAGTTGATGCTATATGGGCAGGAAATTTCAAACTGTTTCAATACTGAATTTCAGTATTCACTAGACACACGATTATAAATAGATTTATTCATTATATAATTGCTCCTATTATTTAGACAGGATGTAACATCACTGAAGGAAATAATATTAAACACAATACTAAATATATGAAGGTTATTCTCTATTTTATTAGTGCAGAAGAAAATGATTTCGGGCATATATTATTATATGCAAACACTATTTTTTTAAAAAGCAAAGCAAATTCTGAGGTACATTTTAAAAACATTTCATAGGAGCTTATAAAACTTTACAATGTTGTTAAGGGGTATAAATGTGAATTACTAACATTAATTCATTGTGGAGAAACAAATTCAAAAGGCTAAAAGAGAAGTGAATGTATTGTTCATCATTTTTTAGTATAATTTTCTAACAAATTATAGGTATTCAATGGTCAAAGCAAATGACTATACTTGATACTATTTATAAGGGCTCTAATTAGGAAGATTAACATTCTTTTCTTTTAGGTGATTTCCCCACCCCTATAGTTTAGAGCTTATTTAAAGTATGGAGAGGAAGCATGAATCTCAACACCACGGTGCAAGACCATGAGCTTACCACACCGTGAGCTTTTGCTATTGCTTCAAAAAAGGGTTCATCCTATTTTTTTCTGTTTTAAATAAACTAACCACAAACTATAACTTCAACTCAGAGTTTCTTAATTGTAAACTTTCTTATGACTAAATTTAGTGTCTAAGCCAATGTAAAACAGTTAGCATGTAATAAAATGTACAGACACAGGAATCTCCCTAAATTCTTCCTATTAAATTAAAGTCATATCTTAAAGTTTACATGTTTGAAAAAAAATTGGCAATCGTCTTGACCTTTTTTGTAAGTATAACTTTCTAATAAATATATAGATACCTTTTAAAGTTTAAGCTATAATATATGAATTTATAGAGGCTATGAAAACAGGGGTATGCTAAAGAGTAAAGGCTGTTTTAAGCCAGGCATGTTTTTGATAACTTTCATTCTTTTACTTTTTTAAGTGTAACTTTGAGATGGGGAGCTAGGCATGGTGTGTGTGTGTGAACTCTATGTATCTTTTAATCTTGTAAATCCATTGTTTTAAAGAAAACATCAAGGCTTCCACAAATGCAAATGTAAGGTACATGTTTCAGTCATGTATTGTACTTGAGGGATTTTTTTCATTTAAAGTAAAGTATAGTTAGTGATTAAAAGAAGAAAGAAAGAGGAAAAATCCTATGGCATATAATTTATAGTTATTAACAGGGAAAACTTTGCCTCTTTTTTCTAATGTAAACCTATAACTCCTACTGGGATCAGAAGTATCATTTCCAGAACTCTTAACCAGTGTTTTACCTCCCCACTTGTCAATGTATAAATCTTTTTCTATTGTTTGGAATAACTAGATGACATTTGGCAATGGGAAATGACTAAGCTGGGGGCAGCGATAAAATAAATTTAAAGAAAACGAGTTGGAAAAACTAAATTCTACAAATGTCTTCTGTAAACTATTTTTGATCTCTTATACTATTACCTTCAGTAAATATAATGATATCTAATCATATCACATTCTATATAAAGTCTTAAAGATGAACAATGAACTCACTGCAAACCATATTGTACCTGCTGTTGACATCTATTAAGATAAAGAGCATGAGAAAGCTGAACAATATTTTTAAAAATATGCATGGACAAAAGGTTCAGTGTTTTCTAATGATTAAGGATTTTTTTTAATATCCAGGAATTTTAAAATTGCTGAAATAGCATCTGGCAAATGGGATAAAATTTTTTAACCAATATATTTTGAATCTGAACTCCACTTGAGGATTTTTTTAACATAAATAACCAAATATATAAAATATTCTCCCTTTTTCTGAAATTTAGTCTAGCACAATATGTTTAAATATGGTACAGAAGAGTCCAGGAATTCAACATTTCTTAAATAATTCAATGAAACATTAATTATCATTGTTCTTGGCAAGCATATGTGGAAATTTGGAAATGGTTTGCAGTATGAGAAATATATAGAATTGCATTACTTCTGCAAATATTTCATATTTCTTTTTAAATGTTCTTCTAACTATGACATGTTTTTGCTCTATAATTTATTATTTCTGAGTAGAAGGTATATAGAAACTAAGGTTCAAGAAGTAACTCATGATTTTCCTTCTCTTACGTTGCATAAGCTGTAATTTCTTTTATCCATATATGCTCTATTTAGAAAGATAAAACCAATGATTAACAGTAAAAATACAAAGTATATTTAGATAGAGATATCTTGAGGTACTCAGAATATGTCTTGATATATTTTTCTACTAAATAGATTATGTGGCTAGGGGGAGAAGATGGCGGCTTGGTAAGAGAGAGCAGATTCCACTTCCTCCTAACATGGGAGAGAAACCAGGCTGATCTATGGAGCAGCAGAGCAGATAGCCAACAGTACCACAACATATATGAAGATAGGAGATCAAAAATTATAGTGGACATTGGAAAACCAGATGAAGAATAGGTGGAAGCAGTGAACACCAGGATACCTGAAGGAGACTGCACCACTGAATCTCACAGGTACGCTACCACAGAAGCTCACAACATAAACCCAGGGAGCCAGAACAGATCAATTTAATAAGCTGAGGCTAATAAGAAGAATCTCACAAACAATGGGAAGACAAAGAAACAATCCCCAAATGAAAAGTAAGGAGGAAACCTCAGAAAGAATGCTAAATGAAATACAGGCAACTCAACTATCAGATGTTGAGTTCAAAGCAATGGTTACTAGGAAGCTCCATGAACTCACAACGAACTACCAGAAACTACAAGGAAACTACAACGAACCCACTGCAAACTATATCAACATGAAAAAAGGAAATAGAAAATATCAACAACGGCCAAGAGGAAATGAAAAATACAATATCTAAACTGAAGAACACAGTGGAAGGAATCAAAACCAGAATAGATGAAGCCTAAGATCGGATCAGCAAGCTGGAGGACAAAATAGGAAAAAACAACCAGAAAGAGCAGCAAAAGGAAAAGAGGCTCAGAAAGAATGAAGAGGGATTAAGAAAAATATAAGACAATATGAAACATAATAACATCTGAATAATAGGGATACCAGAAGGAGAAAAAGAAGAACAGGGGATAGAAAACCTATTTGAAAATGTAATGATGGAAAACTTCCCTAATCTGATGAGACAAAAAGTCACACAAATCCAAGAAACACAGAGAGTTCCAATCAAGAGGAACCCAAAGAGGTCCAGTCCAAGACACATCATAATAAAAAATGGCAAAATTCCAAAACAAAGAGAGAATCTTAAAGGCAGCAAGGAAGAAAAAGGAACTAACATACAAGGGAGCCCCGATAAGGTTAGCAACTGACTTCTCAATGGAAACTCCCCAAGACAGAAGAGAATGGCAAGAAATATTCCAAGTAATGAGAACCAGAGGCCTGCAACCTAGGCTGCTTTACCCAGTAAGAGTTTCAATCAGACAGAAGGCCAAATAAGGAGCTTTTCAGACAAAAGAAGTCTAAAAGAATACACCTCCACCAAACCAGTTCTGCAAGACATGCTAAAGGAACTGCTTTAAGGAAAGGAAGGAAAAGAGAGAGAGAGAGGAACACAGGTATGAACATGACAATGAATAAGAACCTATCAATAATAACCTGAAATGTAAATGGATTAAATGCTCCAATTAAAAGACATAGAATAGCTGAATGGATAAGAAAGCATGACCCACACATATGCAGCCTATAAGAGACCCACCTTAGGACAAAAGACCTACACAGATTGAAAGTAAAGGGCTGGAAACAAATATTCCAAGCAAGCAGACAGGAAAAAAAAAAGCCAGGGTAGTAATACTCATATCAGACAAAATAAACTCCAAAAAAAAGGGCCATAAAGAGAGACCCAGAAGGTCACTTCATAATACTCAAGGGAAGAATCCACCAAGAAGACAAATATTGTAAATATATATGCACCCAATGTAGGAGCACCCAAATACATAAAGAAAATCTTAGAGGACTTCAAGAAGGATATTGACAGCAACACAACTATAGTAGGAGATTTTAACCCCCCACTGTCAAAAATGGACAAATCTTCCAAACAAAATATCAACAAAGATATTGTGACATTGAACAAAGCCTAGATGAAATGGACTTAACTGATATATATAGAGCCCTTCATCCCAAAGAAGCTAAATACACATTCTTCTCAAATGCACAAGGAACATTTTTAAAGAAAGACCACATGATAGGACACAAATCAAGTCTCAACAAATTCAAGAAAATTGAAATCATACCAAGCATTTTTTCTGACCACGAAGGACTGAAATTAGAAACCGACCCAAGGGAAAAAAACCCAAACAATCAAAATCATGGAGATTGAATACCATGCTAATAAACAATTGATGGGTCAAGAATAAATTAGGGAAGAAATAAAAAAGTTTCTGGAAACAAATGAAAATAAACTCACAACAACTCAAAATTTATGGGACACAGCAAAGGCAGTCCTGAGAGGGAAGTTGATAGCAATACAGGCCTACGTAAAAAAGATAGAAACATTTCAAACAAACAACCTAAACCTACGCCTACAAGAACTCAAGGAACAACAACAAAGACAGCCCAGAGCTAGTTTAAGGAAGGAAATAACCAAGATCAGAGCAGAATTAAATGACATAGAGATGAAAAGCACAATTCTAAGGATCAATTAATCTAGGAGCTGGTTCTTTGAAAAGATAAATAAAATTGCCAAGCCTTTAAGCAGGCTCATCAAGAAAAAAAGAGAGGACCCAAATAAACACAATCAGAAATGAAAGAGGAGAG
>PVKM010001926.1:25997-70773 GCA_004027735.1 Carollia perspicillata
GAATTAAATGACATAGAGATGAAAAGCACAATTCTAAGGATCAATGAATCTAGGAGCTGGTTCTTTGAAAAGATAAATAAAATTGCCAAGCCTTTAAGCAGGCTCATCAAGAAAAAAAGAGAGGACCCAAATAAACACAATCAGAAATGAAAGAGGAGAGACTACAACTGACACCACAGAAATAAAAAGGATTGTAAGAAATTACTAGGAAGAACTGTATGCCAAGAAATTTGAAAACCTAGGTGAAATAAACAAATTTCTAGAAAAATATAATCTTCTAAAACTCAGTGAAGAAGAAGCAGAAAGCCTGAACAGACCAATAACAGCAGAAGAAATTGAAGCAGTAATCAAAAAACTACTGACACACAAAAGCCCTGGACCAGATGGTTTCACAGGAGAAATCTACAGAGCATTTAAGGAAGAGCTAACCCCTATCCTTCACAGACTATTCAAAAAAATTCAGAATGATGTAAGACTCCCAAACTCTTTTTATGAAGCTAACATCATCTTAATCCCAAAACCAGATAAAGACACAACAAAGAAAGAAAACTTCAGTCCAATATCTCTGAGGAACATAGATGCTAAAATCCTCAACAAACTATTGGCAAACCACCTCCAACAATACATTAAAAAGATCATACACCCTGACCAAGTGGGATTCATCCCAGGGATGCAAGAATGGTTCAACATTCGCAAATCAGTAAATGTAACACACCATAAACAAAAGAAAAGACAAAACACACACGATCATATCAATAGATGCAGAAAAAGCATTTGATAAGGTACAGCACCCATTTATGATAAAAACACTGAGCAACATGGGAATAGAGGGAGCATTTCTCAACAGAATAAAGGTCATATATGAGAGACCTACAGACAACATCGTATTCTATCAGCAAAAACTAAAAGCTTTTCCACTAAGCTCAGGAACAAGACAAGGTTGTCCACTTTCACCACTTCTATTCAACATAGTATTGGAAGTCCTATCCACAGGAATCAGACAAGAAAAGGACATAAAGGCATCCAAATAGGAAAAGAGGAAACAAAGCTGTCATTATTTGTAGATGACATGATAGCGTACATAGAAAATCCTACAGACTGCACCAAAAAACTGCTCAACCTAATAAATGAATTTGGCAAAAAAGTGGGATACAAAGTCAATATCCAGAAATCAAAAGCATTTTTGCATTCCAATAATGAAACAGCAGAAGCAGAATTTAAGAAAAAATCCCATTTGATATAGCAAAAAGAAAAATAAAATACCTAGGAATAAACCTAACCAAGGAAATAAAAGACATGTATGCAGAAAACTACACTGAAGAAAACTACACAGCAATGAAGAAAGAAATCAGGGAAGACACAAACAAATGGAAACATATACTGTGTTCATGGATTAGAAGAATTAACATCATCAAAATGGCCATACTACCCAAAGCGATTTACAGATCCAATGTAATGCCTATTAAAGTACCAATGGCTTATTTCACAGACATAGAGCAAACACTTCAAAAATTTATATGGAACCATAAATGACCCCAAATAGCTACTGCACTTTTGAAAAGAAGACCAAAGTAGCCAGATAACAATACCTGATAGTAAACTGTATTATAAGGCCACTGTAATCAAAACAGCCTGGTACTGCCATAAAAACACACATGGACCAGTGGAACAGAATAAAGAACCCAGAAATAAACCCAAGTGACTATGGTAAATTATATTTGACATATTAATGGCAAATATTAATATTAATGTTATTAATATTTGACATATTAATAGGCAGCAACATAAAATTGAATAAAGATAGCCTCTTCAACAAATGGTGTTGGGAGAACTGGACAGCTATGTGCAAAAAAATGAAACTCGAGCACCAACTTACACCATACACAAAAATAAATTCAAGGTGAATAAAAGACTTAAATATAAGCCAGAATACCATTAAAGTCACAGAGGAGAACATAGGCAGGAAAATCTCAGTATTTCACACAGCAACAAATTTCCTGACTTGTCCCCTGGAGCAAAGGGACATAAAGGGAAAAAATTAAAAAATGGGATCTCATCAAAATAAAAAAACTTCTGCATGGCCAAAGAAAACAGCATTAAAATAAAAAGAGAATTAACTATATGGGAAAACATATTTGCTAATGATAACTCAGACAAGGGTTTAATCTCCAAAATATACAAAGAACTTACACGAATCCACTCTAAGAAGATAAGCAATCCTATTAAAAAATGGGCAAAGGACTTGAATAGACGCTTCTCCAAAGAGGACATACAGAAGATCCAGAGACACATGAAAAGATGCTCTATATTGCTAGCTATCAAAGAGATGCAAATTAAAACTACAATGAGATACCACTTCACACCAGCAAGAATGGCCATCATAAACAAAGCAACAAACAACAAGTGTTAGAGAGGATGTGGAGAAAAGGGGACCCTAGTACACTGTTGGTGGGATTGCAGACTGGTACAACCACTGTGGAAAACAGTATGGAATTTTCTCAGAAACCTAAAAATGGAACTACCTTTTCACCCAGCAATTCCACTGCTAGGATTATACTCTAACCCCCCCCAAAAAACAGTCCAAAAGAACCTATGCACCCCAATGTTCATAGCAGCACAATTTACAATAGCAAAGTGCTGAAAGCAACCTAGGTGCCAACCAGTAAATGAATGGATCAAAAAACTATGGTACATTTACACAATGCAATTCTATGCAGCAGAAAGAAAGAAGGAACTCTTACCCTTTGCAACAGCATGGATGGAACTGGAAAGCATTATGCTAAGTGAAATAAGCCAGGTGGTGAAAGACAAATACCATATGATCTCACCTTTAACAGGAACTTAAACAACAAAACAAACAAGCTAGCAAAATATAACCAAAGACATTGAAATAGAAAACAGGCTGACAGTGACCAGAGTGGAGAGGGGAGGGAATTTCAGGGGAAAAAGGGAAGGGTTCACAGGAACAAATATAAAGGACACATGGACAAAAACTAAGGGGGCTAGAAATGGGAGGCAGGTGGGGAGCACTGGCAGGGGGTAGCATGGGATGGGAGTAAAAGACAGAAACCTGTACTTGAACAACAATTAAAATAAAAATTAAAAAAAAAAAGAATATGTGGCTATAATGTTACTCAGGTTGAATTTTTTATCCACATGAAATATCATGAAGTAAACCAAAGCACATCAGTGGATTAACTTATTCCATTTAAGACAAATTAATGAACATTTAAATTGTCATTAAAATATATTATATTTATTTTTTTGTAATTTGTTCTTTTCTAAATATATTTTATTGATTATGCCATTACAGTTGTCCCATTTTCCCCTTCATTCCCCTCCACCCTGCACACCCCCTCCCACACACATTCCCCTCTTTAGTTCATATCCATGTGTCATAAGTTCTTTAGCTTCTAGATTTCCATACTATTCTTGCCCTCCCCCTGCCTACTTTCTTGATTGATTAATATATTTATCTTTGTAATCTTGTGATAGTTTAAAGAGCATGGGCTCAGTAGCCAGATTGACTTGTATTTAAAACAGAGTTTTGCCCTTCACTGATTATATTACCTTGGAAAATGACTTAATGTTTCAGAATTATGGTTTTATCTCTATTAATTAGATTTATTCACGTACCTCCATGGTTGTGATATTATGTGTGATACATACCTAATACTTAATATGCTCTCATAAATTTTTGTCACCTTTCTCATATATCACTTTTAATGTGTACATATCATAAACTAACTTGGTCAGGAATTACTACTGTGATTTGAAAAAATATTTACTTTTTGTAAGTTATTATATTTGTTTTCTTCTTTAAAGAAATAACCATAATCTATTTGAAAGGGAAAAAATTCCTGAAAAGAAGTGTTTACTCACAGGTTCGGATTTAGCAGAGTTGAGTTTATATTGTCATGCTTTTTTGCTTATTTGTTTTTTAGCATGGAAGATTCTGATTAAAAAAAAGAAGAAAGAAAGAAAAAAAAACAGTGTCTAGAACTTTGATTGTTGAACTTTTGATTACTCTCAAATTTTTAACAGCAAAACTGTTAGACATGATGCTATAAGCCTAACTGCTTAGACTTCAGGTCGGATCTTTTGTTTCATGGTCCCAGACAACTAGTTTTCTAACAATTCCATGAGAAATTGTTTTTAACATTTGTTACCTATGCAGCCTTGTGAAGAGGGCTGTAGAACTTACTTGGAAGACAATGACTGATCCTTGTTATCGAGTTTACAGATCGTATAGAAATATACCAGCACGCGTTCATCGGGAGAATTTTTCCCATGATAGGGATCAGTTGAGGCCTCACAAAAAATGTTATTAAAGAGAAAATGTTGAAAAAACATGTGGTAGGAGTTCTACATACAGAAGCCATCCCAATAAAAAGGGTAGTAGAATAAAGCCCAAGTAATGAGCAGTGGTGATAGTTCTGGGTTTTTTAAGGAAAGTCTGATGTAGTTATTATATCTAGTTTGTTGAACTCAGAAGGACCTTGAATTTCATTTAAGTATTAGGTTAGTACAGGATAGCAGTAGAAATAAGAACAGAAGGTGACTGAGACTACATTCTTGAAAGTGAAGTTGAGGAATTTGGTATGCAATGGAAAATGTTGAGGATTTATGTAAGAATGAGAAGCAACAGCATGGATGGAACTGGAGAGCATTATGCTGAGTGAAATAAGCCAGGTGGTGAAAGACAAATACCATATGATCTCACCTTTAACAGGAACCTAAACAACAAAACAAACAAGCTAGCAAAATATAACCAAAGACACTGAGATAGAGAACAGGCTGACAGTGACCAGAGGGGAGAGGGGAGGGAATTTCAGGGGAGAAGGGGAAGGGTTTACAAGAACAAATATAAAGGACACATGGACAAAAACTAAGGAGGGTGGAAATGGGAGGGAGGTGAGGAGCACTGAGGGGGTGGGCTGGGATGGAAGTAAAAGAGAAAACTGTGCTTGAACAATTACAATAAATTTTAAAAAAGAAGAAGAAGCTAGAACAACAAATTAGGGAAATTCAGTCCTTCCCAGGATAGATAAAGGTAGGGAGACACAGAAGACTAACAATTTTTAAAAAGAAAATTAAAAAGCATCCCCAAACCAACAATTAGTAATACTTTCAAGTCCTAAAACAAGGTGGAAGATATGCAGATTAGCCAACAAATACAAAGAGCGGAATCTACTGAGTAAATGTGTGAAGTTGTTAAGCCAATAAAGATTATACAATAAAATTTCTATGTTTCTAAGAAAAGAATAAAGGAGATTTTGCTATTGAGGAAAAGTGGCTCAGAGGAACTGATTTTGTAGAGAGGATGCTGACTTTGGTTTTGGATGTAATCAACTTTCTTTGTTTTAAAACAAAGTCGACTGTCCTTATTCATGAATGTAGTACTGGAAATGTGGAACTGAGGTGTGGAAAGGCAGACTTTCTACGATGAGTATTTCGATCAAGTGAGAGCGCTTGCTTCTGAGAGATCAGGTGAATTAAGGGGGACAAAAAGTTCATTGGTTTGAAACCTGGAAGTACCATATTGTGAACACCAAGAATATTACTTCCATACAGTACCACAAGGACAAAAAATAAGTAGGAATTTTATGGTGAAAAAGCACAAGTATTACATATTTCAATTCATTAAGGAAGTGATTAGATTTCCTATTATTTGAGAATAAGAAGTTAAATAGTAGGGTCACAAGAAAATATACTGCAAAAGTATTTTTACTTTTGTTCTAATTGGGAATACATAGGTGTGTTCACTAACAGAGGAAACCAATAGAACGGGTGAATTAAAGTAAGTACCATAAACAACAGGAAATTAACATAAAAGAATTGACAATTCCTTCAAGCATCTGTGCTCCCCAAGGCTCCTTACGTTGACATTGTCTTCATTTTCACTGTCTCTCTGGGCAATCTCATCCACTGTAGCTTTTTAGCCGCATCTCTTATTGGTGAATTTCACAAGGCAATCATATCTTTAGCAATAAAATTTAGACTCTGATTTCAAGATTGTGTCATAGTTATACTCGGATGTCCCACAATGACTTTAACTGCAGAATGCCCCAAACTGAATTCATCACTTTTCACACAACTTTGCATTTTTACATATTTCCTATTTCTTTTATCAGAAAACTGGGTCACTTAGACTTTTCTCTCTCAGAGCTGGCTTGTATCAATGGATTTCATGCCCTATGTGCTTTTGAAGTTGGCTTTTACTTTTAATTTATAAAACTGGTCCAGATAAGGCCATCCACATTTCTTGAACAATTATAATAGCCACTATTTTTATATCTCTTTCTTCCTATCACAAACATCTCTCTAGGTCAATTGTTTGTTTTGAGACATTCAAAACCAATGCTAGCCTCCAACTTCAAAGAAAAGCACCTCTCCAAACACATAAATAAAATTAAAATTCCTAGGATGGTACATGAGATGCTACATCATTTGTCTCCTGCCTATTTCTCAGTTAACATTTTCCATACCTGTCTGCATGGTCATAATTTACGTCAGCAATAACAATATATTTGCCATATTTGCTAACATCTTGTGTTTTACCTTCAGAATTGTAATTTTACTTTATTTCAGATTTTTATCCATCTTACATTTTATGTGTCTAATGAACTCCTAATAATTCTTCAAGTTTCCCCTTACATTTATCTTTGAATTTTCCTCTATTCCCTCAAGTTGGGCTGAATCTTTTTCAGTCTCAGAGGATGGTGTCTGTTAATCTCTGTTCCTTCAAATGAGTTCCTTTGCATGACTTCTTCTTATTTTTTATCTTCTAAATTGGGAGTTGTTTGCGAATAATGACTGGAACTTATTTAGCTTTGCAATTATCCTCAGTATCTAGAAAAATACTGGCACAGAGTACATAGTCAATAAATTTTTGTTGAATGGTCAGCAAATACCACCAGCCCTACATACTATATTCTAATTCTTGCTCTTACTTATATAGTGCATTTTATATAAATATACAGGGTGAGGCAAAAGGAGGGTAAAAGTAGGTTTACACTTCTTCACATGGAAAATAATAAAATAATAAATATTAATACAAGAATAAAGTCTGTGTTTTACATAAAAACAACTGTCAAACAACTATATAGATCAGCTGTAACAAGCATCACTAAGAACTCCTAGGACAAGGAACTCAGTTTGATATTGTCAAGAAGGAAAATCCACTGTTTCAGAGAACATTAATCTGACATTACTTTCTGATGACTCCAAAGGTAACAAGAGGCAAAATGAATAAATCTTCAAATGTTAGCAGTGAATTTCTGAATTTCCTACATGCTATTGAAGTTTCTGTCAAAGAAAAGTGACTGAAAATATGTCTGCTGTATCACAGAAAATGCAGCATTGCAATTGTTCCATAGTACATTCACATATGAAATAATCAAACTGTCACAGCCCATGGAAACGATGGCAACTTTATTGTGTCCCTTGCAAGCTCTTTGACAGAACCTCATGGGAGAATCAAAGAATTATGCCAGCAGGGGGCCAGATCTATTTAATAGCAGATCATGTTGTAAACAGCTATGTCCTGTGTCATGTTAAATTGATGTGGGGGCCATTGAAATGCTATCTTATTTTCCAAATAAGTAGCATTAAACTTCAGAGTTTGTATTTTATGACAAAATACAAAATTTTAACTTCATACCTATTTTTTCTAAATATTAAAGCATATAAAATAATGACTTGTATTTAATAGGATTTAATGAGTTGCAAGAGTTTATTTTATTCTTTGTGGATGGAAACAGTTTTCTTGGGCTTTTAAGTATCTAAAACACTATTTTCCCAATTAAATTATAAAATAATTTATACATGAATTATTTCATAAAACTTCAAAATTTCATAACTGTATTGGGAATCTTTATTGGGGCTTTTAGCCCAGTATGATATTCCTCAGCCACCTGAAAATATTTGGCGTAACACTACCTGAATGCAGACAATGGCATCATATTGCAACATTCTCGTATCCTATGTGGAGGTTACACCACTATTTCAGAGGGTTTCCCTTTGAAGAGTCAGTATTTCTTCAATTTAAATTCAGCATAGCACAGTTACACAACATGAGAGAAAAAGTAAAGAGGAACCTGCTTCTGGCCTGTTCTTCAACTGAAACTTCTGCCACTATCCCACTGTGGATCTAATTGTTTCTCCTGAGATCCTGCTTTCCAGCATTTCTCAATGATCTTGTATATTGCAGGGTTTTAAGTAACCTTATTGTGCTCTTATTTTTATATATCTGGCAGGAATTAGAATAGATGTCCTTGAACAATTTGACCATTCCCGGAAGACTTTTTAACCTAAAGCAAAATCCATTTAACCAGCCAAGGCTAACGCTCCGATAACAGTTCCCTGATGTACACAGGCATCCGCATTGACTCCAGATGATCCTGTAACATCAGACTTAATTCACACTTCAGAAAAGGTGTTACAGCTTAATCTTGTCCATTGCAGCAGGATTTTTCACAATTATGAGAGTCTACTAGATTTCTATATTTGTTCTATCTCACCAGAACAATCAACATAATTATAATTTTCCCTCCTTACATTTTGTTATTTTTCAAGGTAAAAATAAACGAACTTTGGCAATGTATAAATATATCTTTTAGTATTTATATCAGTAAATTATAAGACATAAAAAGTCTTTTTATAAAGTTTGATTATAGATAGATTCAAAAATAGCAGAATGCTAATTTTTAAGATTATGAGCAATAAAATGCTTTAAAAGAATAAAGCACTAATTTATAAAACATTCTTTTCCACTCTCCTTCAAATATTCAGATAATTATACATCTGGATACTCTAGAATGAATTAATATAATAGCATACATTTTACCTCCTTATTTTAGAAGGTAAAAGTTTTAACATGACTCAAAGTTGTTTGTTTTTTTTTTTAAGGTAAAGTATGTACTAATTCTTACTGGGATTGATACTGTCTGCACAATTTTTCTTTAAGAAACAATGAAATAAAAGTGAATCAAAACCATTACAGACACTGATATTCTGGCTCAATTCTTCTTACTTTTTTAAAAGTGTTTCTTCAAAAATATCCAACCATGCTTACCCTTCCTGCAATCCTCATAAATAATTCAAATTGACCTATAAGACACCTAGTTGAGGGGAGGTCCAATTATTCACCTGGAGAGTTAAGTGTAATTGAACTTTGCTCAAAGCAGTCTTCTCAATTTCATTTTCATAAGAAAACCTGTCAATTCATTTTCAAAAACACATGTTTAGCACAAAGTCAGAATTTGGAAAAATTAGAAAACTAATACCTCTTAACAGAATCATTCACCTGTGTAGCATGTAGCTGATGAAAAAAATGTTCACACCATATGACAGACGCTAATGAAGTTATATATCAACATTACTGCTATTGGTATAACACCATAGTGACTAGAATACTATTTTAATATAAAAAACAAACATACTTTTACTTATTTATATTTTCTACTTTGCTTGTTTTCTCATATTGGTATTTGGGGGAGTACTAATATATAAACTTTATAATTACTAAATTTTAAATTAAAAGAGAAATAACATATTTATTATAATAATTAATGGATGGTATAAAATATTTTTTAAAGTTTATTTTTCCTTACTGTAAAAAATTCAAATATGTTATACATACAAAATTACATGATCCATGTCATATAACTAGCTCAAATTTTAAAAAATATACTACTTAAACTTGAAAATTTTAGCACATATATAGGTTTGTCTCAATAAAGTTTTACCCAAAGCAAACACAAAATATGACAAAATTACTAACTTTCCTTCAGATTTCCTACAAATGTACATTCTTGGAAACCTAGTGGTATTGACAGCTTAAAAATCATTTCACTTTTGGTTAAAATCTCTTGTTATAGGCCAATTCCCCCAAATATTTTTAAAATCAAACTTTGTACATTAAATGTAACATAAAATCAGTATTGCAAAAATGTAAAATAGGTTTTGAGGGCAATATCGTCATGTTTTCAAATGTAAAACAATCAAATTTCTAAGCTCCAAATCACAGCACTGTGTTAGAGAATTGTAGTTGCAAGCAATGTCGAGGTAGTATAGAAGAGAATATTAAAGGAAGAGGCTTTATTTTTTTCTTAGTGGAAGAATTTTCACAGTTGGATGAATAAAATAGATTTAAAAACAACCAGGAAAGGACAGGGAGTGAATTATGTTTACCTCGTATCTGTCAAATGACTTAGAGAACCCCACCCAATCCATGGGTTTTGATTAATTACAAACTATAAAAAATAAAAATTATAAAGGAAATACTAAAACATTATACCACAGTGCACAATTGCACATGGTTTTCACAGTGAATTTACAGTAAATCTTAAATTGTTTTATTTGAAACATTAATATCCTTGTGTATCTCCTAACAAACGGTGACCATTATTTTGAACAGGAATAGTCTATGGATTTTAACCTGTAGCGGGAATGGTAGTCTCAGTAGAATTATAGACTTAAACTGCCTTAAAAGTCACGAGCTCATATTGCAGTATTTGTAGCAATTACACTACTCTTTAGACTTTGAACTGAATTCCCAACTCTGCCAACTATGCATTTCCTTTCATATCCTCATTGATTGGAAAGCACCTTAAAGGAATCAACCTAAGTTTGACATCAGCATTGTATTTCACTAAAGGACAACCTAATCTTGTTTTCTGAAACACTAAAGTATAATTTTATTTACTGGCCCATCAATCCAAGCCTGAGATTTACTATTCTGCCGGATGATCCCTTTAGTGTGTCCCTAGGGGAAAAATAAATGATTCACTAATTAGTGGAAATTTTAGTTTGTTTCTTGAGATATATTTTCTCATATTTTTATTTCAAAAAAACTTAAAATATATGATTATATTTTTACTTACTTGTGTTACAAAGAAATAATGAACTATTTAAAGGAGAACAAAGAATGTACATCACGTTTTTTTAAACCATGTCATTGTGGGTGTTAAAAAGGAATTGATTGATAAACCATCTAGGCTATCTCATTTTTGAAATAGAGAAAATAATAGCACTTGGCAAATAAAATCATTATGAGCATTAAATGTGTGTGTGTGTGTATGGTAGAACAATGCCTGGCACAAAGGAAAAACTCAGGTATTGTTGGTCATGGCAGTATTAATTAGGGTAGTAGCGGTTTAGTGGAGGTAGAAATAGTAGAAGTTTTAATGGTATTGTTGGTGAATGAAATAGAAATAGTTGTGACAGAATTACTAAAATGCATGAAAAATCATCACCACCATGATAAATTTTAGCTGAATGCATTAGGCAGGGGGAAATGCCAATCAATTTTCAATTACCTAACATTTAGCTACAGGAGGTCAAAAGTGATTGGCTGAATCACTGATTAATATGTGTTATGAAAATTCCCTCTAGAAACATGGAGGTAATTGGGTTCTCTATGAAATAGCTGATCATCTTTTCCTTATTTTCCCTGAGGAAATACAGGAAGAAATCAAGAAGAAACACTGAATATTATATTGTTATCCAATGACTTTTTTTGTTTGTTTGATTTTTAATGTTCAGACTAGGTATTGGACTGGTGATTCCACAGCTAGGGAGCTACAATATATTCTTTAGAAAAATGAAGTTTATTTTTCTTAAGGAAAAATGAGGTATGTCTTTGCAAAACAAACCAATATACCCCCAAATTTTTGTTTGATTTTGTTCATTGTACATATTAAATATTCAAGAAGCATTGTGTTGCTTTAGTCATTTTAGAATTTAGCATTTCAATTGTAAAGGTTTGCTCTCAAAACTTTCTCTAAAATGATGATGAAATGAATTGTTTCAAAACAGCTTTGTCACTCTATAACTTGAACCAATGGTGCTTTTGGTTGTTATTGACAGCCAATTATCAGTAATTCCTATTACTTTACTATTATTTTTCTACCATTTATTCAGTCAAGCACATAATTATAATCTTTAATTGAAATATGAATGATCTTAGTTCCTTAGCTTATTCTAAATTTAAGCAAAAATATCTCATAAATGAGCATGTTTTATTTGCATAATTAGAAAAAACAAGCATGATATATTTATTCTGTGGTAAATATAACACCCTACAGTGGCATTTTACAATTTAAATAGTTACATAAAAAGGAAAACATTTTATTGTAGGTGTTGCAAAATATATTTTTTGTCTTTCAGAGTACAGATATTTTACATTTTGAGTATGCATGAATAGTAGCTAGTGTATGTTGTATAAAAGTATACTTACCTAAGAACACCAGTAATTGTGTTTTTTCTCTAGAAACCTTAATTTCATTAATTATGCATTCTCCCAATAAAAAGTCAATGGAGCAAGCATTATCATTACTGGAACTCTTAAAGAGAACTGCTCAGAAAGTCCTTTTCCACAAAAAAAAATTCCCCAGAAAATCACATCCAGAGATCAAATCATCTCATCTTACAATGATTCTCCAGTAATGCCATACAAATACATTATTTCAACCGTCTGACCTGCTTTCATCCCAGAAGTAGAATCTCAACACAAGCAGCCCCTGCTTGGCCCCGCTGGGGTCAGATGCCACACTCTTGACCCTGCCTCTTGAATGTGCTCAGTTGTCAGTTTTGCCTACCGCAGCTGTCGGATATTCCGGAGGATCAGATGGCTAGAATAGGTCTGAAATAGACCTATTAGCATCTCAATATAGCCACAGTCCCCTTTATTATGAATTCACTCACATTAATTAATTTTTAATTTTGTGCTACCTCAACTGTTATAAATCAAGTCAGCCAGCAAGAGAAAAAAAGCACACCGAAACATGAAACTGTTGGTGCTTTAAGTCACCGAGGCTCGACTTATGCAATCTGTCACTTTGAAGATCAGAAAAAAAGCAAGTTATCCTGTGCAGAGATTATTGAAAAATAATTTCTTGATAAATTATACTCCTTTCAAAAGGTCACAGAAGAGAGAAGGAGTGATGATAAATGTCTCTGATATGTTCAGATCTTTAAACCCAAGCTATGGATTCAGAAAGACTACTTGATTTTTTAAAAAATGCTTGTGTAAGTTCCCATTTACTTTATTTGAACCTAACATTTCTTGTAGTGTTAGAATATATACTGTACAAATAGTGACTTTCAGTTTAAAATTTACAGCACCTATAATATTATAATAATCCTAAAATGTAAAATTTATTATTATTATTATTATTATTATTATTATTATTATTAGGCTTTGCTAGGCTATGACTTTAACAGTGTCAGCAGTAAAAGGATTTGATTGAAGAATCAAAATTATAAAATTAGTATTTTGAAATGTGGAAAGCAATGAAATAATTGGCAAAATATCTCTCTGTTTTCCTTTATCTTCAATTTATTTGAACTGGTCTCAATAATGAAATTTACAATAAGAAAGCATTTACTTGGAACAGTAGAATCAACTTTATGTGAGCACTAATCACTTTTTATATTCCATAGTCAATATATAGTTAAAGATAAAGCATACAGGGCTTTCTTTTTTGACTTTGAGGTACAAAGTACAGAAAGACCCAAGATTAAAGGTATTCAGTCACTCTAGCATACTCTGTAACTTCTTACGTCATATACTTGAGCAAGGAAATGTGGCCAAATTTAAGATGTATTTATACCATGCTGAGAAGAATCTTTTTTTAACCTAATATAAACCTAGCTGTTTGAGACAGAATACAATTGGTTTCTGTTTCTGAGAAAAAAAATAAAAGGTAGATTCATGACTACCAAATAACTCCTAGAAAGTTTTCTTTCCCTTTCAAATATAATCAAATCCATGGTGTAGTTTAGTACAAAAATTTATAAAGCAGTTTAGTTTTAAATATTCACAACTGCTTTACAAGTACTTGACTTTTAAAGTCATGGAATTGAAGTAAGTAATTTATTGAGGTTAACAATGCAATAAAAGAAGAAAGATCAACTTCACATTTTTTTAAGCCACTATTTCACAAATTTTCCAGGGCAACACTGTTCCCCACAACCTATGTTAGTTACAGATAAATTGCCATAAATGACAACTCTCCACATTTAAACAAATGAAAGACTTCCCTAAACTGAGAGTTGTTAAACTCAAGAATGGATTTCTTTTTTTTTTTTTTTCCAAGAATGGATTTCTCATTTAAAAGTGTTCTTAAAGAAGAATCTTTTTGTGATTTGGGGACTAGCTTAATTATGGTTCTGATTAAAGGTAGAAGGTATCAAATGATATTTAGATGTTTAGAAAAAATTACAATTATCAGATTCAAAACTTGATTCACATACCCCAGCAAGATTTTAGGCCAGCAGCATAATGAAATATTTTCTTAAGTTTCCCAATTTTCTATTGTTTTTATTTAGATTTTTATGCAAATTATTTATGTTGGTTCTTTGGCAGAGAATGTTAAGCCAACTGACAAACTGCACAGAAGGTGGCCTTACTTTTCCGTCCGATGACCGCATGCTGTGTAACTATCTCCTCTTAAAAATATACTTTTCTTTTTAAAACTTAAGATACTCAAAATACTAATGAATAGGAAATAGTTATTTAAAGAATATGCTGAATATTGTCATGGCTGTTCCTTCAGGTATCTCAGAAAGAAAAATCTTTCCTTGATTACTCCACGTTAATATGCTGAAAGCCATGTTGATCCTTTCTACTAAAGAAGGGTTTTAATTACAAAAAACTAAATGGTCATTACTCTAACATACTTCTACAAACTGTAAATTGGTCATGACTTAACATAACAGGTCAAATTTATTCTGTGTGAAAATACTAACCATCTACCACCAACTAAGCTTTCATACAAGTTCATTGGAATCATAGGCCGAAAAAGCTCTTTAAAAAGTAGACAAAATATAAGATGGCTGACAATTATGAATATCACTTTATTTTTGTTGATACTGAGTTTATATAATTAAATTAATCATAATCTTTGGTTTATAAAACCCTTTTTAAATTAGCTCAGTATGGCCATCATTAATGCATTCATTTGCTTATTTGTTCACTAATTTGTTCATTCATTAATTTACTCATTTAATTTATAGTAAGATAATACATATCTGTAAGTTAACTATTTAGAATAGAAACTTGACAATAACTAGCTACACACATCTAATCACATTATTCCCCCATATCGTTCTTGTATCCCTCCATTACACATGATCTTGCTTTCTAAATATGTATATTTATACAGCTTAATTCTATAAATATTTTAACCCTTTACAAATTAATTCTCTTTAACTATATTAAAAAGTGGATTGTAATACATGCACTATAAGGACATATCTTTCACTTAGAATTATATTGCTAAGATTCATACAAACTTTTATATTATTATCCTTCATTTTTATTGATGTATAATATTCTATTTTACCAATGTACTATGGCTTATTCATCCACCTCTTTGTAATGATATTTAGATTATTTCCAGGTCTTACATAGTTTGAACAAATGGTTCATGAAAAATGTATCATTATGAAAATAAACAAGAGTTTTTCCTGGCTATATATCTAGCAAACTGGTTTAGTTTATTTTTTATGATAACACTAATCTATTTCCCCAAATGGTTAAAGCATTTAAATTCCCATAAGTTATATTAAAATTTGACTAGAAACTATAAACTTATATCTCCTCTAAAACTTGAAATATCTGATTTGAATATACACATATATTTATATTTCAAGTTAAATAGTTGAAAATATAACTTACTGCCTTCTTGATTTGCATTTCTGATCATTAATACCATTGAATATCCTTTCTATGTTCACTGAACACTTATGTTTGTTTTTTTGGGAAATGTCAGTTTATGATTTTTGCTCACTTTTTATTGTTTATTAATACATGAAAATTCTTTATATATTATATATTTTTCAGTTATATGTGTTGAGAATAATTTCTCTCAGTTTCAAATTTGCTTCACTTGCTTAAAATGTATTTGATAAAATGATTTCTTAATTTTAATCTAAATAAAAATTTAATGTTAAGAATTAATCAAGACTCCAAAAGAAAAATAATAGTACTTTATAAAAATATATTTAAAAATTTTAATAAATGTATTGATATTCCATGTTCATGAATAAGAGTAATACATTGAAGAGATACCATTTTTCTGAAATTATCTGCAGATTTACATTACAAAACTATTTCAACAGCATTTTCATGGCATTTAGTAGCATGATTGTTAAATGTGCAAAAAAGAATAAGGAGCAGGAATGAGAAACTTGACCTTTCAGTTACCAGGGCTTATTATGAAATTATAGTAATTAAGAGATTGAGCTATTGACACACACACACACACACACACACACACACACACAGATGGAAAAAGTAAGTAAACTGTGCCATTGTGACATTACTTGAGTTAATAAATTGTAATAATCATGACTTGTATGTCTTTTTCTATATGAATAACTGTAAACTTACTTTTGCCCACCCCTGTATTTATGTAAAATATATTTGATTTTAGGCTCGACTGTCCATACTGCCAGTAAAACTCATTTGTTTTGTCCCTTTGAATATTCAAATATTGTTCAAGAAAAGATTTCACATTTCATGGATATTTTTGCTGCCCTATTCTGTAAAGCCATCGATGAGTATCAGGAGAGTATTTCTCTTGAAAACAACCCAGCTAAGCCCATCTAAACACCACTCAACTGTATTACTGAAGTTCACCGCTTGAGGCAATCAGACATCCCTGCTTCCAAGGAAGGAAGTGGCAAGTTTTATTGGTCCATATATGCCAAATCATAACTGACCAATAGTGTTTAACCTTACTTGGTTAAAATGTTGACAGAAAATAAACAATGAAATCTATTCACACAGACTGAATTGTGTTACATTACTATGTACTTAAGTAATTCTTTTTTATACATGGTTTTGTAGTTTTACAATATTTTATTGATTAAAATACATGAAAATATCTGTCACATGGAAATTTAATAACATCAAAATTTAATGTAAGCTCCCATGTATATCAAATTATTTTTTCTGTCAATATTAAGATTTTATAGAATTCATTGTTACTTATTATTTTATTTTTTATTCCTGTCTGTATAACATCATGAGTACTCTATAAAATTATATTTAAATTTATCTTTCATTTCATATCATTTAAAAATGGCAAATTTTACGGCGTAGGTTGTTCAATTTTACCCCATATTTTTGCCTTTGGTTTATATAAAAAGTGAAACTCTTAAGCTATTACGGAGCTTTACTACTAAGATCTGCACCATTTTACCAGAGGCTGCCTTCCATTGTTTTACCTTCAGCCAAACCACACCTCAACTGCAAGCCTCCAAATGAAATACTTTTTCTGTCTGTGCAAAGTATAAGAAATTTTAAAAAAATCCCTGTCACTATAATAATGGCAACGTTAATTTATTTAGTTTATACACATCTTTTATAGGTCTTGATCTCTGGTAAAAACCAAGTGATAACTACATGAAGTATGAAAAATAATAGATGCATCTCACTTAAAAAGAAAATAAAGTGACACAGAACTTTCTCTCGTTAACTTTTAAAAAAAGTAAACCATTTGTTTATCCTTCTTATAGGGAACTACATATAGTGAAACCATTTTTTAGAGAGCTACAGACATGTCATATAACAGTTTCTCCAAGGAATGTATGTATAAAATTGATTTCAATGAAAATGTTTTAAAGATTTACAGAACATTGCAATTCTGACAGAAATTGCCAATTATTTTTTCATGCTTCTCTATTTTAACCCATAAGTTATCCATCATATTGAGGGCCAAGCTGGGCTACGTGAGCAGCCAATTCCATGGCCCAGGGATTCCACAGGTGCCTCCTGAAGAACAGCAAGGACGGCAGGACTTGGAACCACTGCCTCCCAAGGTTCTCTCCACCAGGGAATCTCTCTGGAGCAGAAAATGAGTGGCTCACATCCCAGCTCTGATTTTAAATAAATATTCATTTCAACATCAGTCCGTACATTAGTACTGCATTTTCTTCTTAATGAGATATTTATGTGATCACGTACTACTTCAGATTGAAAGAAAGTCACCTGATACTTCCTTCAATGATATGTGTATCCCCTTTAAATGTTGGTGAGGGAATGAACATAAAGATCCAAAAATAAGTGTGTTATTATTATTATTGCCACCTGAAGCAGCCTCAAGTAATCTTAACATCTTCGCATGATGGAAAATATAATTGAAAGTCCATGGGAGAAAAATTCCCTTAACATTTTGCCTTTTCCAGCCAACAAACTCAAAAATGCATTCATTTATCTTCGTTATACCTTCCACTGTTGCCCTCAGAGTGAGGTAGCACTTAGACTCCCGTCTCTGGTTAGAAACAGTACAACTCTAATTGAGGAACCAGTATAATTTTCACTCTGCCCTTTCAGTCGTCAAACCAACAGCAATTCAGCACATGAGAAAAAATAACAGCCGGTGCAAAGTTCTTAGGGTCTGGCCCAGCAGGGGAAGTGGAAGCAAAAAGTCATGTCAACAACAATAACAATGAAAACATTTAAAAATCTTTGATCTTATGAATAGCCTTAGTACCAAAGCAAAGCCTGCTGTTCATGACTTAACAACAGGGCAAAAAGAGCAGACAACCTCATTTGCACATGCTAGTTCAATGCCAAAGACAGAAAAGTGGGGAAGACAGTGTAGGTCTTTGGGGAAGCACAGCAGTTAAATTAATAGCATTACTATTACATCTATTACATTAAAAAATGCTGCCAATAAATGAATGAAGCCTTCAACTTTCCCCATCTAATTATTTCTTATTTCCTAAATAGTTTACATTCACCTATGATAGAGTAAGTGAACAGTACATGCCAAATACCAAGGACAAAAATTATTCTGCTCTTAAATCCTGATCTCTTTGATATTTTAAGTGTCACTTTATTAATGGAAAGTAAATATGTAGACCTGAAGTATATGTGGTCTTCTGTATCAGGATAAATTATTATATTTCATTAAAATCTAAACTTGTCCATTTTTTAATATAAAATAGGGATTCATTTTCCCACACCTTGAAAAGTCAAGTTGTCTTATATGTACTGAATTTGGGTATAGGGATGAAAGAGAACTGGCAGCTATGGTTCCATAAAAATGATAGTTTTTTTATGCCTACTATTAGTCTACATTGATACTAAGAATGCCCTAAATGAATGCTAAGCCAATAGCTAAGTCTTTTTAAGCCTGAAGTACAGGATTAAAAATAAAAATCTCTTTCATTTTGAGTCTGTGTTTAAAATTAATTACAGAGCACTTCAATTCTTTCTTGGCTACTTGAATGTTCTCAAGTTTGAAGAAACCATTTTGTGTAACACACTGTAATATTAATTGTCTTCCATTATTTAATCTGGCATTAAATTGAGAAATGACTTCTGTGCCTAAATTATATCATTAAAAATGCTGTCTATCTCGACTAGTACTTAAATTTTCCCGTAAACCTTAAAGTTAAACATACCTTAAAAAGAAGATGCATTTGTACTTTTTACATGAAATCTAGTCATATCAATCTCTCCCTTAAAGTTATTTGAAGCTTCAGACACCCTTCTGTTTACAAAATAAATTTGTGTTTCAAATCTTTCAGCACTCTGGCCTGCCCCACCTAATCTAGTCCATCTGCTTTAACACATTTGTCAGACTATCTGCCGTCTCCACATTTACCAGCCTGACCTCCTGATACTCCCAGCAACGGAGATTTCTCAGCTCTATCAACTTGGCCAGAAATGGGTCTTTTTTGCCCAACCACCAAATGTGTGCTTTCCATTTTTAAAATATGTACATTTAAATTAAATTTCACTCTGGTGGGTAGCTCTGCTGATTAGACCATTGTTCTGATCTGCCAAGATTGTAAGTTTGATCCTGGATCAGGGCACATACAAGAATCAACCAATGAATGCATAAATAGGTAGAAGAACAAATAGATGTTTCTCTCTGTCTCTCTCTCTCCCCACGCCCACACCCCCTTCCACTTTTTTTAAACTCAATAAATAAAAATTTAGAAAAATAAATTAATTACAATTTATGAAAAATGTTTTATAAACAGAAATAGGTATGTGTGATTTTTGTCTCTAAAGTCTTACTATATTGCGGTTTATGGTCCAGCATTGTCCATATCATCTGAGAGTTTGTTACAAATGCATAATCTCAGGCCCCATCCACAATCTACGGACTTAGAATCTGTATTTTTAACAAGATCTGACAGGAATCCATATGCACGCTAACTTTCAAAACACACTATTCTGTATTGCCAAAATG
The DNA here is from genome assembly GCA_004027735.1 of Carollia perspicillata. Taxonomy (NCBI): domain Eukaryota; kingdom Metazoa; phylum Chordata; class Mammalia; order Chiroptera; family Phyllostomidae; genus Carollia; species Carollia perspicillata. The sequence continues at coordinate 46,217 of PVKM010001926.1, forward strand.
TATATAAACAAACAAAAAATAACATGACACAAAAAAACAACTAGTATCTAGAAGGGAGAAAGGGAAGAAGGAAAAAAGTGAATGTCAAACTTTATTCTCTCTAGGTTATGTGTTAATACAAAATACCTAGGTTGTGTTAATTTATCTATCTGTCTATATGTATTCATACTAAGTGTGAAGTATTTTGAAATATGACGATATGGTCCAAATGTTGTAATATGTTGTTAATATTTTGTATAATAAACAATTTACCAATGCCACACTTAAAAATGGCAGGTAATTTTTTGTATAATAAAATGGCAGTAAAATATTTATTCTTTAGTGGACATTTGTGTCAATAAACTTATCCTATTTATATTAGTGAAAGTTATTAATGACAAGAAAATTATGTATTCCTTCTCATAGAAAAATTCAATTATTAGAAATATGGGAGGAAATATGCAACAAATAAGACATTTCTATGTGTTTAATGATTTTTTAATTTAACATAAACATAATATTATGTTAATATTATAGAAGGAATATTACAGAAGCATAGATATTTAGCTGTGGGGGAAATGATGAGGGCCACAGTGCTTGTGCCTTACAACCAAATCCAGAGCCTGAAACAGAAAGCCCTCGTGAGAGCAGATATAGAGATTCAGGTGTGTGCCTGGTATGTGTGTGTGTGTGTGTGTGTGAGAGAGAGAGAGAGAGAAAGAGAAAGAGAGAGAGAGAGAGAGAAGTAGAGCCACACCAGTGGATATGGTCATACTGTAAAATTGGAAGGAAGGTAAAACCAAATAAAATGACACTTGACTGACTTCCCTTAAACTCATGTTTTGGTCAAATTGCCTTCCCTGAGATAATCAAAACTATCTAAGCACAGTGTTTACTTGTAAATTCCATGTTAGATTTATACTCTTTTTTCTCCTTTATTCTATTACTTTAAAAGCTACCTATCCCCACACACAGTATTTGAAGAAAAGTTAAAATCTTTGGTAAAGCATCCAGCCCAAACATAACTTTTTGCCCTACATCCCAATACATCCCAATAACAATGTGCAATTTGGGTAGACTAAAATGTTCTACAGTTTAGAGAGGCAAGTAATAAATCAAGGTAACAACTTTTCCTATCTTCAAATGTTTCCACAACCTTGAGAGGCCATTTTCACTCACTAAAATTTTACCTTCAATGTTGTACTCTTTGTTGTTTTTTTTTTACGCTATTTTTATTGTTGAAACTATTACAGTTGTCCCCATTTTGCCCCCTTTGCCTCCCTCCACTGAACCCCAACACCCCCTTCCTTCAAGCCATCACTACATGTTTGACTGTGTCTGTGGGTTGTGCATATGTATTCTTTGGCCAATCCTCTCATTTTCTTTCATTCAGTCCTCCCCTATGTACTCCCCTCTGCAAGCTGTCAGTCTGTTCCACGTATCCATGCCTCTGTTTCTATTTTATCAGTTTATTCCGTTTACTCAATTCAACATATAAGTGAAATCATATGGTATTTGCCTTTCACCGCCCCGTTGACTTCACTTAGGATAATAATCTCTGGCTCCATCCATGCTGTCGTAAAAGGTAAGAGGTCCTTCTTTTTCACATAGTATTCCACCATATAAATGTACTACAGCTTTTTTATCCACTTATTTACTGATTGGCACTTGAGCTGTTTCCAGATCTTGGCTATTGTCAACAACAATGCTATGAACATAGCGGTGCCTGTATTCTTCTGAATTGGTGTTTCAGGATTCTTAGGATATATTCCCAGAGGTGGGATGCTGGGTCAAAAGGCAGTTCCATTTTTAGTTTTCTGAGGAAACTCCATACAGTTTTCCACAGTGACTGCACCATTCTGCATGTGCACAAACAGTGCACAGGGGTCCTCCTTTTTCTACATCCTCTTCAGCACTTGTTGTTTGTTAATGGTGCCATTTAAGCAGGTGTGAGGTGACATCTCATTATGATCGTAATTTGCATCTCTCTGATGGCTAGTGACATTGAGCACATTTTTTGTTTCCTGAAGGGAACCCCTTCTTGTCTTTATAGACTCTTCTACTTAGGTGCCACTAACAAGCTGAGGTGACCTTGGTAATATATATGATTGTTCTGGATCTTAATCTCGTCATTGGAAATATAACGTAGTTGGTCTAGATCTATGAACCTCTAACTTTTATGGCTCACATGCACTCTGACATAATCTTTTAAAATCTATGTACTGACTCTCTATTTTTAAAGTCGACATTTAAAATGTTTCCTCCTGAGTGTAAATAATTGGAAATGATGTAATTCTTAGCATATCGTAAATATTGACATTTTAAAATAAAGCTGTTACTTCGTCCTTTTAAATTCACTCAGTGGAATTTAAATACTATCTTTATTTTTCTTTTTATTAAATTTATTGGGGTGATGCTGGTTAACAAAATTATACAGGTTTCAGCTGCACAGTTCCACAACACATTATCTGTACACTATGTTCACCACCCCAACAAAAGTCTTTTGATTTGATACCCATTATTATGCAAAAATGAATGTTTATGCTCTTCTCTGATCTGGATTTTTGGTTATTTCCTTTTCTCTTTGAGGTCACATTTTTAATCCACTTCCCAATATGCTAAGGGAATATGCTTTTATGCTTGAAAACCTTATATTGATTAATCTAATATATATTACTATGATAAAATATTAAAATTAACAGCTTACTTTAAAAATAATTTTCTTAGGCTGCAAATTACTTTGCCTATAACTTTTTAAAAGAATGTTGATAATTCATAGATACACATTTTTTAGAAATTTAAATAAAATATTATTAGAAATTCATGTCTTACTGAGATGAAGTAGATTTTTAAAAAGTTGGTATGGCTATTATTTATTGTTATGCACTCAGAATCAATAAATTTTCTATTTCTTATTGTTTTAGATGTATTAAGAAATCAATTTTGTGGGTGTACTGTATTTATTAGGCTTGTATGTGAACAGTAAATTAATTCACTGTAACTGTATCTACAGGCTTTTACATTTTCATTTTCTCTAATTTTTTTCTAAAAATACAATATCACAGTCAAGTTTTTATCTTTGATATTCAGTTTTCAATTTTAAACTTTTGTGCACCACTTAACTATACATTAACAATTGCATACACTCTGTCAGTGAATACCAGCCGATGTGTGTAACTGTTTTCAGTAGAAACTATATTAAATTTTTTTAAAGTGAATCTAAGTAGGCATTTTATCTGGGGACCATGTGTCTCACAGACCAGCCATTTCTAACTAAGGATACTGAAGTCAAAGTTACAGCAAATCTACTTCACAATGTTAGCACTCATGCCAAACATAATATTGAAATACCAACAAAATGACTATGTTATGCACAATACACTATAATTAACCTTGTAAATTCACTGTACTTAAAGCCCTGATATTTTGTACTTTGGTGAAAGGAACCAAAGTGCTGAAAGCAAATGTGAAATTTGTTAAATGAATTTTTGGAAGCTTAAGTCATTTGACCTTTCCAGTTTAAACAACCTAATAGAAGAGTTAGTCATTCTTGGACATGAGACATTACAAATAAACTGTCGAAAATAATAGTCATCATGTTCTGGGACATCCTGACTGAATTATTACAGCAAATTTTTCTGAAGTGTTAAAATGGATAAAATAGTAATACTTAGCCTCCCGAAATCCCAGGTAAAGCTGTGAATCAATCAATCGCCCCTCTCATACCTCAGCACACACAGGGAGCATGCCTCACAGTGTGTTCCAGAAAGGATGGAGAAGTGGGCAAATTCTGCTCCAAGTTTCAGGGTTTACATTTATACCATTACATAAAATGTTTTAATTTATATATTGATTTAAATATTCCATTTTTAGAGATGCATAATTTCCTCGCCTTAATTTAATATTTACTCAGAAAAACACAGGAAATAAATTATGATTGGTGACCAAATAATCAGGGACCTGGAAGTGATCCCTTGGGCTTATCTCCTCAACATCTAAACAAGACTGCCTCCAAAGCCTGAGGTCAATTTCAGAATTTGAAACAGAGAGGCTACTACTTATTTCATCAAGGTGATTTGAAAAAAATCACTTAAAAATGATGAAGCCCTTAGTAGCCCCAATTAAAAAACTCAATGTGAGAACTTCTGTGTCTCTACTTGGAAAAAAAAGGTAGAAATAAAGACACAAAATAATAATGAGTATTGCATGAATAAATGCACATACTGTTCATGACAAGTACCAATTATATATTTGACTGAACATTTTCATATAACATTGAAGGACTTCTGAGTATCAGTTCTTCACTGATTTCTCTCTTCTGAATATTTTAAAACAAGTTTATTGTGTAATATGTATGTACTCTCACTCTCTCACTTTCTGCCTTATAATCTATTCTCTGCTTCCCTTCACATCTATATGTAAATTGTCATACTTATTTCTGCACTGACCTCTCACACAATCTTACAATGGAATGCATTTCAGGGATGTAAGTGTTATTAAGTCTCAAAATCATGCTCGAGCTTCAAACTTTGCGTCATTTGCGAAGTACCTAATTATTTGGCTCTGATAAGACCTGTTTTTCCACATGTTAAGAAAAAAATAATGTCATGAGATATTTTGAATATAATGAATTCATAATGTATGTATGGCATGCCTTGCTTTAAAAGAAATCATCTTGAACCAGGTTAATTGGATCAGCCAAACAAACTCCTACTTGAGTGTATTATTTGTTATTATAAAACTATCCAATCATGGATAAGTCTAAGTTCTAAATACACAATAATTGAAGACCTCTCTATTTAGAGTACAGAAATATTGTATATGAAAAGACAAATTGTATACTGTTTAAACTTGATTTTATTTGTTTTATCCTTTATTTTGATACATAGTAAATCCTTGGCCTTCTGTATACCTGGAACTTCCAAATAAGCCCTTCGTTGATAACTAGCTGACTTTCTCCCATAACTAAGGCTTTATTCTTCTTATGATAAAATATAACAGTTACTAACTACTCATTATGTGCCAGGAACTTCGGTGAAACATTATCTTACTTTATTCTCTCAACAATACTACGAAGGAGATGCTATTGTATCTCTTGTCATCTCCAATTATATGTGAGGAAATGAACCAGAGTGGTTCATTGCTTTGTGCGGAGACCCACAGTGATTAAGAAGTAAGCCAAAATAAAATCCGGGCCTTCTTCTTTACACTATTTATCCTGATTATAGCAATGATGCTTCTGATCATTGTATTCTGTGAAGGAAACATTGTAAAGTATTTAACTGCCTCATACTTTACCGCAGTAGAGAGAATGTAATGTAAACATTTATTGAAATGTCAAGGTCACTTGGCTTATTTCACTTAGCACAATACCCTCCAGTTCCGTCCATGCTGTCACAAAGGGTAGGAGCTCCTTCTTTCTTTCAGCTGCATAGAATTCCATTGTGTAAATGTACCAGTTTTTTGATCTACTCATTTACTGATGGGCATTTAGGCTGCTTCCAGCACTTGGCTATTATACATACCATATGATCTTACCTATAAAAGGAACCTAATGAGCAAAACAAACAAATAAGCAAAATAGAACCAGAGTCATAGGAACAAGGAACAGAGTGACCGAGACCAGAGGGGAGAGAGGAGGGGATATATGGGAAAGAAAGGGAAAGATCTAGTCAAGGAACATGTAAATGACCCATGGGCACGGAGAATAGGGTAGGGATTGACTGGAGGGGAAGGGTTGTGTGGGGCAGAGGAGAGTAATGGGAAAAATTGGGACAACTGTAATAGAACAACAATAAAATAAACAAAAAGAAAGAAAGAAACCTCAGGGTCACAGCCCTGAATATTTCTACTTGCTTTCTGCACTCTGCAGTCCTGGGATGCACATGAGACTTACTCAAGCACAGAACACTGTAGCCCCACAGAGGCCCCAGGCAAATGCAATTTAAACACCTGTGTTTGTTACCGTAGCCCTTCTGGCCCTTGCCCCGTACCCCATGCTGCCAATCATGATGTTTACCATAGTCATTGTATGTATTCTATACCCATTTTCAACTTCAAAATTGTCTTTCCTACTGGCTTTGAAACTGAATCCCCCCAACAGGTTACAATTATGTATCTTAAGTAAGGTGGCTTTGGTGTTGACATAAAATAAAAATCTTCCTGAAGTAAAATCATGGCATATTAGGAGACGTTTTCCACTCTGGATTCCTAGCTTAACAATTAGCAAAACATGTTTCCTATAAAATCAGTTGGGAGAAAAACACATCTTCCTTAGAATGTAGGCTACCATGGCCCAACCTTATAAGCTGGCATCAGTTTAAAGAACATGATAACTGCTAAGCTAAAAGAAACAGACAGGTGTGAATGATTGAAATGTATAAAATCTTACAATTGGTAGAAAATGTAAAGGTTCCATCTAGTCTACTTTCAAACCCAGTGTACTTTTAGAGAATTGTTGTAAACTTGCCAGAAGACTTCAGAGGAAACTTCAAGTGTCCTCTGAGGTTCATAGAACATATTCACTGAGTTTCTTAAACGGAGAATGCCCTAGATTATAAAAGGCATTTTTTCAGATTACTTACACTCATCTCAGCAACAGCACATAATTATGCCCCATAGGTGACCAGCAAATGAAAGTAGCAAATAAGGTATAATTACTAAGTTACAACCTTTCTAATCTTTACACCTTAAGATAGATATTCCAGAAAGGATAATTTCAACTATACATAATTTGCCAATTTCCAAATGCCTTTTCATCTACAATTTATATTTTTAAAAGGAATACATTAATGTTTTAATTTAAGTTAATACTTTCCTTTTGCTTTAAAGGGGGGAAGATTTAAAGTTTAAATCTTCCAAATCACAGAAGACTTTTGTATTTGTGTATGAGAAATTAAGTGACCGTTGTTTCTGTCTATCTCTTCAACATTTAAAGACTATTTTGAAAGTATGGGCTTTATAAAGGTATCTTTATCTTTACTATAAACCTACGGCTATTCTACCCTTCTTCCCTCTTCAGAGATTAAGGCAATTACTTTTCTGTTACTTACTCTTTGTAGCCTTTCTTTGAAAAAAAAAGAAAGTTATAAAATATAAAAGATGAACTGGTATAAGGCAAACTATGTGTTTTCTAGTATAGTGGAATTTGTTTAATCATTTTATTATTAACTAACTATTCTAATTTATCTACACCATTGAAGGTCTCAATATTTTAATTTTTCAATGAACCAGTAAGTTGATCAGCTAAACATGTAGATTATGTCTCTATTTTATGAAGTTTAATGTTAAATAGCTTTTATAGAAAAATGTCTCTGTAGGAAAGAGAGATGTTATAATTTTCTAAAATAATAAAAGGTGAGAGTATAGCAAATCCCTAGATTTAGGTACTTCTATCTCTACCATGTATGCCTACATTTGAGAAAGTTACACATGTTTTCTTGTTGCTTCACTTATAATACCAGTTACACATTGGTATAGTGCATCTGTTAAAAAAGGAGAGTACTAATAAGTAAAGAAGTTATTAGTGTCACATACAAGATGCATCTATTATCTAGAGATTTTGAACTATATTCTGAAAGGATTTACGAAGGAGTGGAAGCTGCTAACGTTAGAGAGACCACAATCTATAGCTGTAACAAAGCTTGCTTTTTAAATTCACTTTAAAAACAATTTAGTACCCATATTTTAGTGCCGTAGTTAAAGGTTTTCTCCTAATTCTAACTCTTAGTTAACATTCTAGGACAAGGCACGCAGCCCCAAACTTTCTCATAGATATTAGATGTAATAAAGCCATGGACAGAGGGAAGAAGAGGGGGTGAGGGCAGTGGGAGGGTGGGGTAGACAAAAGGGGAGAAAATGGGGACATCTGTAATAGTGTAAACAATAAACGTAAAGTAGAAAATGATATAAACAAGATACAAATGTATAAAATCACATGACACAATCATTTCATGCTAAAGAATCTCACTGGATCTTTGTGGTGAAGGTAGGAGTATATTAAGTCATGTCAAACAAATACAATCTCACCAACCCTGCTGGGTAAATCTCAGGTTTATTACTGGGCTATGAAAGCACAGAGACTGTCCTCCAACACTGAGCTGACGGCTTCTCTGCGATGCTGACCTGTGTCTGAAGTTTGCAGCATGAGTTTGGCCATGAGCCAACAAGAACAATGTTTAAATTTCTTCATGGCAGCTCAATGAGCTTTCAAACGTTCATCTGCTTTACCTACTGTGCTTAATAAAAAGCAAGCCAATGCATTTTTTCATTTCCTTTTCATCGTTAGTAAGAGCAACCATCAGCCTTATGAAAGATACAGGCTGCTTTGACTTTCAGCTTCCTTTCTCCAGGAGCTATGCACTGAGCACTAATAGAGCACCCTTATCCCAGCCATCATCATTACGCAGATTTGGATGTAAAGCAGTGTATATCTTGTCACTAAAATATAACCACTATAAATAGTAAAAACCCTAGCAAATAACTTCTGTTCATAAGCAACATTTGAAAAGAGATTTTACTAAAATAATGACATAGCTGCTTTATACAAGCCTTCAAGTCAGCTTAAAAGGTTAAGAAGTTTCTGACTGCAACAAAAAATTGTAATCTGTAATACTGATAATGTTTTCAAAGGAAAAAATAGTTTCATAAATGATTCTCATACAAAACAACCTGATCAGTAACTTGGGGAATATGTACACTTTAAGCCACATTTATTTACCTAAAAATGTGTAAACCTTATTAGTATGTGCTATCTCTCCAAATTTTGAAAGTTATATATATTATATTTATTAACTTTGTATGCTGCCTCATTTTAAGAGCATCAAAGAAATACAATTATTCATGCTGCAGTCTGATACTATCTGAAGTTGTTTTATATTTTAAAATTTTCTACACTTTTCTTAATTTGTTTTAAGAAATAAAGGCATTCTCTTTTTTTACTGTTCTTTAAGTACAGTTGTCTCCATTACCCACCCCACCCATCCCCACCTCCCACCCTGGAACCAAACCTACCCTCATTTGTCTTTGTCCATGTGTCCTTTATACATGTTCCTTGATGGCCCTTCCTCTAGTATTGCCCTCCCCTCTCTCCTCTGGTGACTGTCAGTTTGTTCTTTATTTCAATGTCTCTGGTTGTATTTTGCTTGCTTGTTTGTTTTGTTGATTAGGTTCCACTTATAGGTGAGATCATATGGTATTTGCCTTTCACCACCTGGCTTATTTCACTTAGCATAATGCTTTCCAGAAATAAAGATATTCTTATAGTTGGTATGTAATCTTCTATCGGTTACATTACTTTCAGGTATACAATAGAGTGATTCGACATTTCTATCCTTTACAATGTGATCACCCCAGTGATTCAAGTAATCATCTTTCATTTGACTTTATCATAGTATTACTGACTATTTTCTCTTTCCCCTTTTCACCCAAATAATCACTCTAAATTTATACATAAAGAAACTAAAAAAGAGAAACAAACAAATCCCCGATTAAATAGAAGGAAATAATATAAATCAGAGCTAAAATAAAAAAGCAATTATAAGCAATTTTTAAATCATTTATAAGTACACATATTACAATAATTAGAAGTGTATGCATGCTAAATGTATATAACATCTATATGTATATTTACATATGTACATATATTTTTTATACTAGCAATGTTTACAAGCTTTTAAAAACCAGTATGTGTAGCAAATATGTCAGCCATCTCCAAAATTCACTCCCAATCTGCCACTTGGAGATCTGTCAAGCTAATAATGAAGCATATTGTGCAAGCATACACATTGGGCACACAGTGAGTGTCTTTCTGAGCCCTGGTTCCCTACTTGCCATCATCTCCTATCAATCACGTCCTCAGCAACAGCAGGAGCGATGGAGAGAGAAGCAAAGGTAATTAGAGGCGTGACTCAGTTCCACATGGCCAGGAAATAAAGGCCAGAGATTCCCTGTTAAAACATCTTTGTGTTCGCATTTCATGCAAATCTATATTGAAAAAAGAGGAAAGTGTTATGTAAATGAATATGAAGTTCCTGCCTTTTTAAAGAGCTAGTGTCAATCTTTGGATGTCAACTCCAATAACCAAATTTTTCCAGTTATTCTTTTGGCAGCTAGAACTTGGTAATTTTCACATTATGTTGCCTTGCAAAGAAGCATTAAATGAAAAATATTAACTTATTATATTATATTAAAGAAGGATTAGATTTCAGAATTAGACAAACCCAAATTTACACCCTGGCATTGTGATACGGGGCTAATTAGTAAGTTCTCTTAGCCCTGATAAAATATAGCTATTAAAATTACCTGGAAAGGGTTTTGTTGAGGGTTAAGTGGTATGTTAATCAGTGCACACACTAGACAGTCAGTAAATGGCACTTCTTATATGTTTACGACTTACCCACAATTCAAGATAGACTAAATCACTATAAAATACTTTTTAAAAGGTGAATAAGCACAAAATAGTATAAAGGAAAAAATAAAATTGTGAATTTAGTGTCTAAAAAGTATGTTGCAAGGGCATACCTATTTTGGGGGTGTAGGAAGACACATAATTCTGTGAACTTCTATAGGGAGTGCAAACAGGATGCCAGGACCATAACATGAATCAATAATGGAAAGTAAAAACAATTTAGTAGCTCAAGAAACACAACCACTCCTTTCAGTGGAGCCATAGGTAAATGCCCATGACAGCATTCGTGGATAAGAGAGGGGATATGGTAGAAAGCATTAAATATCATCCTCAAACACATCTTTACAGTAATTACTGCCTTGAACTGCATGGGCTATTTCTGAAAACACCGGCTGGTAGGCTTCTGATTCCTTACAGCCAGCCCCTAGGGAGGCTAAGTGACCACTGGTCACTCACAAGTGCTCTGAACTCAACTTCCAGTTTCAGAACTTACTAACCAACTGTTACCTCAGACAACTGTCCAAATTTTCTAAGCCTCTACTTTCCTTTCATGGAAAGTGGGGACAAGATGGCACCTTCCTCATAGGTCTTTGGGAGGATTGAATGAACTGCCAGGCTCAGCTAGGAGAGATGGCCATTCCCTCCTCTAAAAAATGGCTATTTTTTGAAGAAACAGCTGACGTTGAGGTGCTACTCTAATTTTCAAAGAAGAAACAGTCCTAGAACTAGAAGCATAGGAACCTTTTATACAAAGGCTATTAATACAATATGTGGTGTGATATAGCTACATCTACCTATCATCTTTGCATTAGTATCACGTTACAGAAGAAAAGAGAGTCAAATGTCAGATTTGATTTCATGTCAGCACTTCAGAGTACCCTAAAAGGGAACTAACTCCATAGCAGCTGTTCGGACTCTTTGCATAAGGAAATACCCTCAATCTCCAAATGCTTTCTCATTGATATCTCTTTCATTGCTCTGTTCACATTCTCTGTTCTTGCACTACTAAAAATTCAAGCCACTGAATGAATGCCAGTCACTTTGCACAGCTCCTTGCAAGTAATATTCTTCCCTTCTTTTAAAATTCATCTCAGGTCAACATTCCCGAAATCTTCATTCTCTCTCCCAGATAAGGGATCTCAGTTTTGTTTTTGTTTGTTTTTTGCAGGTATCACTTTCTAATGATCTAACTAATTAGTAGGGCATCATATGTCTTCAAAAATTATAGAAATCTCTAAGTAAATTCTGGAAAGAAAGAGAGTCCTTAAGTACACTCAGGCTTGAGCCAGGGTTCCAGTTCAGGCTCCACTAAGTGCAATTTGAACTTTTAGCCTTAATTACTATCTCTACCTTAAAAAGAAGGGATTCTAGAGTGAGGTTTCTCTACCTTGACATTATTGACATGTTTGACTGGGGGATTTTTGGTGAGAGGCTGCCCTGTGCAATGTAGAATACGTAGCAGCAGCTCTGGCCTCTAAATGCTAGATGCCAGTAGCAATCGCCTCTTCCAGTGTGGCAGCTAAACATGTCTAAGCCTCTTGGGGGCAAATGCCCCCTTGGGGCAATTACCAAATGCCCCTTGGGGGCAATCTCGCCAGGGCTGAGAACATTGCTCCAGGCTTTAAAATTCCAAGTTGCACAGTGAGAGAATTTGCATTAGCATTTGATTTCTAGATATTTCCACCAAAACTAAGTTCTTTGAGGGCAGATAATTGTTTCTGTTCTGTTCAGTGCCACATTTCCAGTGACATCTGGTATAGTAGGCACTCAGTATATATTTTTTGACAACAATAAACAATGATGCAATATCTAACTGTATAGAGATGAAAAACCCTCCATTCAAGACATCTTAGAACAGGTTTCTCATATGAATATTTTGGACCCTTTATTTTAACATAAATTCAGTTTCTATTACCTTTAGAACATAGAATGCTTGAAAGCAAGAACTGTATTCTTCTTCTCTTTAACAAAATATTAACCAATTCTGTATGCCACTCAACTTTTACACATGTATTTCATCTTTAATATTGTAGCACCATATAGACAGCAAATAGATCCAAATCTCTGAAATATAGATTTTCTTCTCTAATGACTACCAACCAAGCAAAAATATTCATTTCTAACCAATTACATACACAGATTCATTTCTCAGTTTCACAGCATGTTCTTTATGCATTAATTCAAGAATGGTATCACCTCGACCTATAGCTTATATGCTTTGCCTTTTCTAGTTGAAAGAGTCTTCATGTCAAAGGCAATGGCTGCTCTCAATCACGGCATCCAGGTCTCAACTTAGCAGCACTGCAACTGACCACGGAACAGAGAATTCAGGAGTATTTACATTCAGGTCTTTTGCTATTAGAAGTCATTCTTGCTTCTTATTTGTCTTTTTACAATGCAAAAGTCTGTGGCTGATTATATGAGAGCTGTTACAGCTTTCATGATCTTGAGTCACCTTTGGGATCTGTAAGTTTCCTCTCCCAGAAAAAACAATCTGTGATTCGAAATTCGCACTGTGATTGTGTTTCTAAAGGACAAAATCACCAGCTACACATCTCAGAGGACTATCCAAACAGTAGTAAATCACAGAATGACCAAAGTATATGATAGGTATTGTTTTTACTGCTGTGATTCTGTTCCCTAAAAGAGGCATCCAAAAGCGGTTATAGAGTTATCTGCCAACAGGATGTTTGCCCACACCTGGAAGGTGAAAAGTGACAGCATAGATCATATGTACAATCTGTCCAGCCATACGATTCTTTCCAAATGGCTCTTACTTTAAGAGCACTTTCATCAAATATTATCAAAACTCATACTTCTCCCTACAATTGTTCTCCATTAAAGTTTAGGGCCAGCTGTCAGAGCTGTAATGTAAACCCTTATTAGCTCTTATAAGTTCTGCTCTGGAACTAATAAGGGATTGTCAAAACTCCATACACAGACCTAAGTGGAGGGAGAGATCACAGGAAAGAAGGTGGAAAGCATTCGATGAAGCTGTACTGGCAAAGCAATCATTCTGGAACTATTACCGATGCATTTCACAGAATCTGAGAATCTCACAAGGGAGAAAAAACTCTAGTTCTTAGTTTATTTTGCAGTGGGTTTGATTTCTCTTCCTCTGGGAGGGGTCAACTAAAAATAATGAAACAAATGATCAGAAAATTTAATAAATATTAGTAATCCTCTTTAGAATTGGTACATGCATTCTGAAAAGTTATGTTGCATTTTCTAAATTTTAAAACATAGAAACTTTGGCAATAACTCAATAGCTAAAGGACACATGGGGGGTAGGATCAAGGATGAGAGGTGGGGAAGGCTTGCGTGGGTGGGAATGGTGGCGAAAAAATGAGGTAATGGATGTTGAACTAAACTTACTGCAGTGGTCATTTTGTAATATATACAAATATCAAATCATTATGTTGTATACCTGAAACTAATATGTTAATTATTTCTCAATAAAAGTTAAAAAATGCAAAAAAAAGTTTGAAAAATCAAAAATTAGTATTATTTACAAAAGCCATAGATTATATAACACACAAGCTTTAAAAATTTTGTTTAATCAAATGCCATCCAGCAAAAAGAACCAAGAAAGACTGTCTCCATAAACCCAAAGTAGTTAAGTTAAAGAAATAAAAATTGAAATGAAATTTCAAGACTTCCTGCAGAGTCTTACTAGACTTGGCAGTAAATTATGATGGCAGATCCATGAGCTATACGGCAGTGTTATTTATCAAGATGCCAAACTCAGTTTAATATTTATATGCTCAGAATAACCAATATCCCTTCTCTCACAAATAAATAGGCACAGATGTGACTTTTTCTTGGAAGATTCTAATTACTTTTCACATGAGTTTATATTAATAGATATTTAGTGAATGGTATACAAAGCTTCAATGATGGAAACTTATTCAAGTAAAATAAAAGCTATTTTCCTTTCTGCAATTGGACATTTATTTTGTATGTCTTACATTTGCTCAAATAATACTGTCCTGGGAAATTAATCCATAATTTGCCACAGACACACTCTTAAACAAATAAGCCACTCAATTGGCAAATTTATTGTGTTCTCCAAATACTATACTTTTGACATATTGGTGTTACCTAAATGATTATTTGAACCAAATCAGTAATGGTCTCTGAAAGTTCACACAACTTATAGATGTAGAAAATAGCACTCGGTCAAAAGCAGGTACCCTACAGCTGTTTGATAAGGGCTGACGGTGAACTGGGTTAGAACTTTAGGAAAACACCTGAATGCTGACTTATAAAATATTCTTCCAGGTTATGATAAAGGGTGGTAAAGTACCTAATAAAAGAGAAAATGTCTTACTATTTTTCCCTCTTGGAACAATAAAATTAAAATGAATAAGGTTATATAACTAAATTAACCCATGTAAAGTACAAGAAAACCATTTTACTAAAACACTATAATTCTTATTCAGTTGTAATTCTGTGTTAGAATGTTACTAGCATTTATAAAGCTGCCTGTGATTTTTAAGGTCTTTTATGGTGGTTCATGGCTGATCATTTCACTTGTTCTTATTCATTACGAGGTATTTAAATGGTTAGATAAGAATTTGTTCTACTCGCTAAATTAAGGACAGACATATCTCTCCTAAATATGACTGCAATTAAATTGTCTCTAACTGGTCAAAATAATCTGATTTTTAGTATATACAGAACAAAGAATTCACATTTTTTCCCAGTATCTTAAACATGCAAATTCATGGTTCAAATTTATACTGTTTGTTTCTATACAGACTCAAAAATAAACTACATACTTAAATAAGTCACAAACAAAATATGCTCCCTTACTTTTTCTCTTTTTCATATTTGAAAGGAGTTTTTACTTAATTACTGTTTAGATAGTACATTGACACAATTTGATTGAAAGTTTCCAGTAATATCACACAGTAAGCATATAAGCACATTTAACTTCTACTTCATACAATTTATATTGTTTTCTCTGTTGCCGTTTGTTCTATTTGGGTGATTCTTAAGTACACATAACAAATACCTGAAATAAATTAAATCTACACAGAGTAAAGTGGATTGACAAATATTGGGTTGGCCAAATAGTTCTTTTAGTTTTTCTGTACCATGGCTCTAGTAGTGTTAGTTGTCTTTAATTCCATTCTAAACAATTTTGTTAGATTGCATTCTAATAGCTGCCATATCAGTAAGCATTTAAAAAACTCATCATAATTGGTGAATTTTAATGCAATCCTTTTAATATTGAAGAAGGAAGAGGCTATGCAACATTTTTATCACATTATGCTTTATTATTTCAAGAAAGGTAAAAGTTCAACTGAAATGCAAGAAAAGATTTGTGCAGTGTATGGAGAAGGTGCAGGGACTCAGTGAACATGTCAAAAGTGGTTTGTGAGGTTTCTTAATACTATTGATTTTTGGTCAAATACCTCTTTTCTGTGGAACTGTCTTATGTATTGGAAAATGTTTAGCAGCACCCCTGGCCTCTACTGACTAGAAGCCAATTGCGGGAGATAGCCATCATATTCAAAATATCCAAATCAATAAAGTTATTGGTGAAAATGAAAAAATATGTTTTATTTGACAGAGAAAATTAAACAGAGTTTTTGACCAACCCAACATTTTATTTACTTCATTACTTATTTTTGGCTCACACAGTTTTTGCAAAGCAAAGACATTATTTATTATTATATCCTTTCCAGCTATCTAATCTAGTCTTTCATATTGCAGTACTTATTGAAATACTTTCATATTCCTTGTACTTATTGCAGAATACAGTATAAAATGATTGAAGATTTAATGTGTTTGAAATGTAGCATTTTTATTTTATTTTGTTACTGTTGGTTACTTATTTCCTAAACTATATTTTCTCAAGTCAGTTAAAACCTAATATCTCTCTGGGTATACAATATAAAAATGTCCATCTATAAATTCAAGGTTGCTTTTGAAAAACCAGTGGAAAGACCTGTGCTAGAAACAATAAGCAACTGAGACATGTACCAGATGGGAAAAATCAAGAGCTGTTTAGAAGAAGGAAAAGAAAAAGAAATGCTAACAATAAGAGACTAGAAGAAATATCACCTACGATTGAATAGAATAGGGATTTAATGAAACAAAAAATGAAGTCTCTTAAGGAAAAAAAAAAGTCCTGATTGAAAAAAGGTGGACCACCAATGATGGAATAATGAATACACAATTATATGAATTTATTATAAGACATTTTCTATCCCTCAAGGTGTCTCTAAAGTCTAAGGTTTAAGTTGAGACACAGAATAGTAAAGGAAGGATAAGTTTGTCATGTCTAAGTGTTTTAATACAAATTAAAACAAGAAAGCAAGGAAGCAATATATTCCAATAATGCTGCTGACTGACAATAAAAATGAGCTCACATACCTTTTATCCCACGCCAGATACTGAACAGTGGGCTAAAAATCAAATTTGTTGGAAATTCTAAGGGGTGCATTTCGTGAACGAGAACACTGAGGTTCAGACTAGTTGGCCATGCATGACTGACCAGCAGCGTCCCTGGCTGCTCTTGAGCCCAAGCAGTGAGATATCAGCAACCAGCAAGCTTTGCTACACAGACAATTGAATGAAAACTCAAATTTGAGAATAAACTTGGAGAAGTTTTCTGCATTGTGTTAATGCTGCCAAAATTTATTTTATAAATTGGTGAACAGAACCAGAAAGTTGTATAAATCAAAGGTTTTATAGCTATTATAAAGCTGTCATAACGTATCTGTTTAATTTATTTAGAAGTTAGAGTAGAACTTACAAGTGGCATACTTTTATTTAAATAAATTCATTTGTTTGAAAAGTCATGGGTGTGTAACAGCTAAAGGCAAAGTAGAAAAAGAAGACTGCTGTTTTACACTTGGAAAAAAAACAAATAAAATTTCATAATTCCAGGTAAGAAACCTGATAATTTCAGTACAATCCTTAAAAGATGAATCCATACTTTAAGAACTAATTGTGTGAAATGAAGGGACAAATTTCAGCATCTTCATAAATTGATCTTTTTTATAGGTATGGAACTATTGGTAATTGATTTTTGCAAGTCAGAAAAATCAATATTCACCATGAATTTATAACAGAAAAAGTATTCTCTCAGGTATATAAAATCTTACTGCTTTATTTCATGTATTCTGTACATGTACACTGATGTACACTGTAACAATAATTCAGATAAACCTCGTTGTAACTTGTTGCAACTATATCTGCTTCAATAGTCAAATTCTTTTCAAATTAGGAACATGAACATCTTTATATGCAAGTCATTTTGAAAGGTCTCGGGAATTCAAATATAAATAATATAAAATATGCTCTCACAAGAATTTACAGTGTAAAAATGCAAAGTTGTATAGAAATCTCCCAGTATTTATTTACTCAGTAATTATCTACTTGAGAACTAAAGTATAATCTGCCAGGTTCTAGGCACAGTGTTTCTACAAAGATGTGTCCTGTCTTCTTAAGCACCTTCCAGTCTAAGAACAACTGGAAAGAAATGCTTCTAAACTCATTAAAACAGATGAACACCCTGCAGTTCTATAAGGTGCATGTAGACTCAGAAGGTTTTAAGAAACTTCTGAGAATTTAAATTTTCTCTAGCTCTTCTGTCAGGGCAAGCAGAATCTCTAAATCATTCTGTTACTGAAACCTTGACGGCTTCTTTAAGACAGTGTCTGAACTGACAGAGAAAGAAAAGGAGAGTAAAAATTGGTATTGTTAAGTCCTAGGTGAAACAAACACAATTATGAATATTCCTCAAAAAGTCTAAATGTCTTCATACATCACATCAAACACACTTTTCTATAAAGCTGCTAAAGTACAAGAACAAGCAACAAAGTTAGCATTCCACAATGAATGCACAGAGATAAAGCACAGAGCAACAGATTCTTCAGTGACATTAATAAGGTATTTGGTACATTAAGTCTAAACAAAGTTTGTAGGAGCAGGGATATTTATAGTACCCTCCTGGTGTTTGCTTCAAATGTAATTAATTGACTATATAAAAAGCCATTAGCAGTTTCCTTTATTCTCTTCAAACTGAATTGGAGCAGATAACATAATTCATTAGCCAAGATTAAAAAAAAACCATAAAGATCATGAGGTTTCCTTGGAATTACTGTGAAATTTCCCCACACCTCCAATCTTAAAAAGTGAAAAGAATTGTGCCAGGATGTGCGATGAGACGTATGAAAGATTTCCCAAATGAAATAAATTACATAAAACAAGACAGTCAAAGATTGAAAGCAAATAGCAAGTGATTTACACTTATAATTTTAATTTTTAAATCTTACCTTTTTAAAAGTAGGTTTATGGACATCTAATAAAAACAACTCAACCTATTTGACTATATAGTTAACATCCTGAAAGTCTGCCCAGATTTCAGAAACATGGCCCAAATGAGGTTTGAGCCACACACACAGTAAATTAAGAGATACCACAATTTCTTACTCTATCATTAAATTGAGAAATGACTTTCTTAAGCTAAAGCCACATTTTAAAAGTATATATCAAAGAAACTGTGAGAAAACCAAGTGTGATACATTATTTCTTACTTTTCTCACTAATCTTTATTAGTTGAAGCATGTATGGTTATTTCTAATGTGCATTTCTGTTTTACCAAATTTATTATAATAAATACTTTCTATTTTCCTGGAGCTGCTTTTTTTGTGCATTTCAAGTGTGCTTGGCATGCAGTTTCTGATTCTTTACCAACATTTCTTTCACTGCTCCCTAATTTTCTTCCTCTAACTGCACCATTTTCTACTCTTATTTTCTCATATTTTCTAGATAGCGAAGAAAAGAGACCAGAAAAGAAAGCATTTGTTGCTAAAAATGTTAATTTCCCATCAGTCATAGACTCCCATATCAATATCCTCTTACTCATCAATACTCATACCTTGTCTTCAGTTTAAGCTATTATTAACTTAACTATGTGTTCTAATTCAGTTAAAAATCTATGTTCCCTTGGAGGCAGAGACCAAAACATTTTACATTTTTAGACACATTCATTTGCACACACACACACTCACACTTTTGAATTATCAGCTAAACTAATTTAGCAATGATAATGCCCATCTTTGTTTATCTATTGTCTGACAGGATTTGGCACATATTAAAGGCTCAATAAATGTTTAATAACTCAATAAATGATAAAAGGATATTGTCTACTTTTTCTCATTTTATTTTTAATTTAATTTAACTTATTGGGTTGACATTGGTTAATAAAATGATATAGGTTTCAAGTGTACAATTCTATAATACATCATCAGCAGCTTGTGTGTTCACGATCTAGTCTCCTTCTGCCACCATGTATACCTCCTTTATCCTCTTCGACCTCCTCCTACCCCACTTTCCCTCTGGTAATGACCATACTGTTGTTGTACCTCCTTTATCCTCTTCGACCTCCTCCTACCCCACTTTCCCTCTGGTAATGACCATACTGTTGTTGTACCTCCTTTATCCTCTTCGACCTCCTCCTACCCCACTTTCCCTCTGGTAATGACCATACTGTTGTCTGTGTCTATGAAATTTTGGGGGGTGTAATCCGTCACCTATTTAACCCATCCTCCTTCCCTCTGAAAGCTGTCCGTTTTTGTTCTGTATCTATGAGTCTGCTTCCTAGTTTGTCAGTTTGTTTATTTTGTTCCTTAGAATCACCTAACACCTGCCAAAATGGTTATCATCCATAAATCAACAAACAATAAGTATTTGAGTTGATGTGGAGAAAATACAACTCTTATGGCTGCACTTGGAGGGAATGAAGATTCATGCAAACACTGTGGAAAAGAGTATATAGTTTTCTCAAAAACTTAAAAATAGAACTGTTGTATGACCCAGTGATTCCACATCTGGGTATATATTCAAAGAAAACCAAAACACTAATTTGAAAGAATATATGCACCCCTATGTTCATTG
Organism: Carollia perspicillata; assembly: GCA_004027735.1. Taxonomy (NCBI): domain Eukaryota; kingdom Metazoa; phylum Chordata; class Mammalia; order Chiroptera; family Phyllostomidae; genus Carollia; species Carollia perspicillata. The sequence continues at coordinate 66,519 of PVKM010001926.1, forward strand.
CAGTATTATTTACAATAACCAAGAATTGGAAGCAGCCCAAGTACCAATCAGTAGGTCAGTGGATAAAACAGTTGTGGTAAATTCATTCCCCAATGGAATACTATTCAGCCATAAGACGAAGGAATTCTTACTTTTGTGACAGAATGGATGGACCTATAGAGTATTATGCTAAGTGAAATAAGTCAAAATATTCCATATGATTTTAATTTTTCTCTTTTTTAAAAAAATGGGTTGTAGTGAAAGTTTGCATTATATATGGGAGTAGATGAATGCCATGGTTAGAATTCTGATCCTACATACAAAGACATTCTTGGTATTGCTTATAGTTCTGAAAGCAATGGATAAGTTTTTAAATATAAAATGTGTTTATTAGTATATTTTCCTATCAAACAGAGATTGTCACATTTTCATCATTTAGTTACTGTCCTGAATATCCATTTCGAGTGGAATGGATAATTCAGAACATTTCATTCCTGAAGTCAGAAAACAGCCTGGTTATGAAATGTAGTCCCTGCTGCTCCCCTGTAAGGCCTCCCTGTGGAACAAACGCCAACATCTAATGGGACTTCTCTACACTTTGAGATTTTGAGATAATGATTCAATAAACAAATTACAAAGTTCACCTTCTGAAATGTGTAAGCTGTGTAAAGTCATCATCCCTTTCTCTCTACACCAAAAGTTTCTAAGCACAATGAGTCCAAAGCTCAATTCAAAGGCTTCTCATTATTAATGAACAATTTCCATTACATAATTTTGAAATACTCAAAACTAATCTCTTTTTCCCCTACATTACCAAGGCACCTTTGTAGCCCTGGTAGAAGATTTATTGGTCTGTTTTGCACTAAAATTATTCATTTATGTAGCTATCTTTCATACAAGATTGTGAGCTCCTGGAAGGCAGATATAATGACTTATTCATCTATGTTTTCCCTGTGTCTGGCACATTATTAATTTGTATTAGTAGATGGTCAAAAATTATTTATTGAATTAAATTTGGTAGGCTTTTTAATGCCTAAGGTACATGACAATCCACATATCCAGATTTTATTAGATTAGACTAAACTTAATCTTCCCACAGTATGACATTTTGGCTAACAATCTTCCTTTAAAATCTAGAACCTTGTCTTAACATATTCTTAGTTACTTTGTGCCAACTCTTTGTGGCCCTACTCATTCTTCAACATACAGTACTCTAACGCCAGTGGAATTTGTGTCCTTGTGGGTTTCCTAGCTTCTGTCACCACCAGACTGAATCATAAGGAAGCAGTGTGGGTTGTGGTTACAGCTGCAGACTTTGGAATCAGACTGCCTGATTTCAGACCTCAACTCTCACACTCACTCATTAAGGAACTTAAGGAAAGATATTTCAACCACCAAAGCTTTGTTCTCATTTTTTTAAATAAAAGTAATAATAGTATATATTAAGAGGTTATTTTAAATGAAAAAATAGAATAACTCATATATATTACTTAATTTAGCACTGTGTCTGGCATCAAATAAGTACTTTATACATGTTTTAAAAATGTTTGAAATCTTAATACAGTGTTTGAAATGAAGTAAGTGTTTATTTAATGTTTTGTTGAAGGAAAGTGAAGAACTCTCATTTTCCTGTTTTAGGCAACTGAAAGCTATGATTACTCATTATTGTGTTAAAAAATTCTCCTGATGTGTTTAAAATCCATCTATATGTTCACTCCAAGTAGTGGGTATATCAAAGTACTGTTCTATCTTTTGTTTTAAAAGAGTAACATGATGTTTTTGTAAACAAAAAAAGCAAACTAAGTAAGACTGAACTCATGAAATACATGTTTACTTACCTATTATTCATTTTTTACTTTTCTGTGCCTGAATTGAAGTGCTTATGATCAAATGCTGATTTGTGAGAATCACAGAAAGCTATTCTGATCAGCCTACAAGCTTATTAAAAACCAACCAAAAACTAAAACTTAAGAAAGGAAACCATAACTAGCACTAGCACCATCACTGACAACAAAAACAAATTACAAGCCTCAAGCCATGCTGGTCTACACTATCACAGATTCAAGGCAACAGGATGGATGTGTGTGTATTGGATTTTCAAGACATAATAAAGTATGTATGAAGCTGACATTAAAATTAGCATTTGTTAAAATCAAATTGGTTTATACTCCATACTTCACTTAATTCAGAACAAAGTAGAATATTTTGATACCTTGTCTAAGAAGCTGAATACACAGGATTTGCTGATTATGATGAGACAGAAAGCCAAAACGTACCTGACAGCATCAGCAACTGTCCAGAAATGACCACAAGAATGTGTTCCACTTTCAAATTACATGACTGAAGTATCATCCCTTTTTTAAATTCCAATCACATCCCATTTTACACACCATCTCTAGTTCTACTAAAATTGTTTTATTGATTTAGTTTCAAGGTATTTTCTTAGAATATGTTGTATTTATGCATATGTATCTCCTATTCTGAAACCAGTATTTTTAAATGCTGAGAAAGTCAATAATAACATAGCATTTTTATAGCAAAACTACTGGTGATGTCCTTCAATGTAATGATTAGAGGATGTAAAACTTTGACATAAATGTCTTTTCTGGAGTAATTTGACATGGAATGTCATTGAATAGCATAGTAGTTACTTTTAAAAAAGTGGTTCAGTAAAATAAGGTGAGGTTAGGAAAGTGGTAGCAATACTGAATTTACTTTGAACTTTCTGGATACAACTCAATGATACTCTTTTAAAAAAGTATTCTACTAAAGTGTGTCTGAAAGACAGCATGCATGATGAATGAATAATTTCACTACTTTGTTTCTATTAGCACTTTTATGTGAGTCTACTTCACTGATACTTATTTTCCAGTTCTTATAACTACAAATGAGATATAAAGCACTACATAAAATCATTTAAAATCCAAACATCTAATGATTAGGTTTCTTGCTCAATGGAATATTTTAAGAGCTGATGCAGCTTACAATTGATACATATTGTTAAAATGAAGACACATCTAGTCCCCTGGGTATGAGTATCAGACACTGGTTCCATAGGGATCAAATTGCAAGGGATGGACAATTTTTTAATTCCTCTTGAGCTGAGCTTTAATCCTTTTATTTAAAATTAATATCCAAAATACCATATCACAAATAATATCATGTTAATAAAATACAATTCAAAGCGGAATATGAAGGTTATTTAGACCTCTCTCTATACTCATGTATATAAGCAAAGAGTTGCTAGTGTGTTGTTTCAGTTACGGAACTTTCAAAACTATACTTTGAAATAGTATTTTAATGGTGCTTGCCAAGGATATAAATAATACTGAGAAGTATGAGGCTAGAGTGTACCATATGCTCTTACTAATTTTTTCTATAAACTATGTTGTTAGTCAAAAGTAAAAGGCCATGTTCTGTTCAAATTGTTATTGAAAGGTAAATTTATCTATAAAGTACATTAATTCCTTCCCCATGTACTAGAGACTTACTGAATAGCCATAAGCAGAATACTAAACTCAAGTCCTTTGGTAGAGTTTAATAACAAAGGTGTTAAAACAGACAAGATTCTAAAGAATAAGTACTTAACTTTCCGTACGCATTCATACATTTAAATTTGAATGTATAAGAAAAAACTATTAAGCTATGAGACAGAAGATCACAAAGCTAGTCAACAGCACTATCTAATTCTGTTAGAATTAGATTACCTGAGTACCAATGATATTTCTTGTCTCAACATAAAAACGAGAGAAAAATTTGTTTTGCTAGAGTTATACTACCATAGTCATTATATAGCAGAACAAAACTTAAAAATAGCATATGTAACACCTCTAGTGGGGTGTACTCCAGCACCACATACTCAAATATATTAATATTTCTAAAACAAACTCTGAATCAACACATCAAGTGGGATACATTTAGTCTATAGATAGGCTCTGCTCAGTTTAAGGCATGTTTTCCTGCCAAGTGAGTGCAGGCTAAATGCATTTCTTTCAATGACTCTATGATAAACTCGCAGGTGAGAAATGCCACTCTAACAAAAAGAGGGAAGACTTACCTTGGCACACAAAACCTCTTTCTTCATACCCAGCGTTGCATGAGCACTTGCCAATGGGTACAAGCCATTCACCTTCGGTACTGCAGTACATCCTGGGAGGGTCATCCTCCTTGGAATTGTTAACACAAGAACCCCTGACCTCCACCAGGGATTGGGAATCCATGGGTACGGTGTCTGGAAACATAGCCAGGTTCTTCACTATAAATGGGCACTTTTTAA
>PVKM010001927.1:0-36632 GCA_004027735.1 Carollia perspicillata
TTTTTTTTAAAGTAGTTTGACTGATTGAAAAAAAACTTTGGTGAATTTATAGTAAGTCAAAATTATGTTTAAGGTTTTAGTTTTAAATTTTTAAATACATGCAATTAGAATGAGTCCAGCAGTTAAAGACCTTTCTCAGTAAAAAGTTCTGTTTATGTTAAACTCCCAATTGTCTCATTGTAAATAGTTACTTCTACAGTCAGTGAGTCATTGAAAAAAATAATACTTTGTAGGCATTTTATATACATACTGCAGAGTTCAATTTTACTTTATGGAGGAAATATATTTTATCAATGGTAAAAAGATAAATGTTAGTCTTCCCTGAACAAATTATCACAAATTTTAAAAGTCAAAATGAACAAGGTTGATTACAGTCAAAACAAAATTAAATGTGTTGCATTTACTTAATCAACAAAAAGAAATATTTGGTATTTTCAATTATAGTTCCAAATTAAATCCTGAAGGATTTTAACCATCAATTGAAAACATATTGTGATTTAAGCTAAAAAGGAAAATACTATAAAATTCAGTTCCATAAAGTTTTTTGTTCCCTTCCCTATATTGGTTTCAAAACCTAGCAAATTGACATTTTTAAGGCAATGTGAAATCAAAGCTAATGATCCTCATGTTTTTGAGTGGCCATTAATAATGGTTGGACTTTTCTATATAAAAGGAGAATTATTTTTTCTGATGGTTGACTATGGATACCATTCCTGAATTTACTATTACCAAAATTTGAATAGCTGATATGTATATTGCAAGGCAGTATGAACAGATGGACACATTAAAGAGTGACCACGTGTATTCTTTAACAGCCCTCCCATCAGGAGGGGAAGGCCCGTGTCTCTCCCTGAACCCGGGTACGTGCTGAGACGTCTTTAACCACAGAGTGTGGTGGAAGTGATGATGTGCCAGCCTGTGGGCCTAGTCTGAAGAAATCAAAAATATTTTACATGTTATTTGCATTCAGTTAATTTTAATCACTAAATTTTTACTAATGTTATCACTATCAACATTGATTTAAAAAACTGAAGATTGAGCTTTCCATCTTTCTAATGCTTCTTATAAAATTAGAGTTGGAACCTAGAGTATGCTATTACAAATAAGTAAATTTATTAGGCTGTTATGCCTAATATGTGTTTGGATTCTTTGAAATCCTTGATTCTGTGAATTTATAGTTTTCATCAAATTTGGAAAAACATGGTCACTTTCCCTTTAAATATGTATTTTGCCCCACCACAAACATATCTTTTTTTGAGAGTCTACAATTATATGCATATCAGCCAAGCTGAAGTTCCTCCATAGCTCACTAATGCTCTGTTAGTTACCGTTTTTAATTGTTTCCCCCTGTAGTGTAAGTGGAGGCAGTCTGGCTTCCTCGCCCAGGTGTCTGTCTGGGTAGCTAAGGAAAGCAGTGTTCCCATAGCCTTGGAGGGACCTGATAACCAGTGTTCTCTTAACCTTGAGACTGGGTCCGATAAGCTGTTCCCATAACACAAAGAGTGGGCTCGCATGTGCAGAATTATGTTACGTTATATTTCTGGCATCTTTGCTGGCTTTGTTCCCTCTAGTACTTAAACAGGTAGGGACTCCCTGCTGGGGGCAATGATAATGAGAGACATGCAAGGGGACAGGTGCCATGATGAGTGCCACGCTGGGGAGTAAGGGCCTTGACATGAGAAATACAGACAGGCACACAGCTTGAAGCATGCATGGCTTGCCCACCCATGAATAAAGGCATTCCAGACATCCCAACAGCTCCGTGAATTCCATCCTCACAAATACTGTGAACCTGCCTGGCCTGGAAGGGTGGCAACACACTCTCTCTCTGTGCTTCATTTTCTAATGATTTTTATTGTTATGTCTTCAAAGGCATTAATCTTTTTCCTCTAAAATGGCTTATTGGCTATTACTCCCATCTCCTACATTTCGTTTTCACCTCTAGATGTTCAATTCAATCTACTTATTTTATATATCTTATGTTTATACTTAATGTAGTCAATCCCCTCTGGCTTTTGAACATTTGGAACACAGTTATTATAACTGCTTTAATGTCATCATCTACTAAGTCTACCATCAATATTATTTCTGGGTTGGTGTTACTGGACGATTTTTTGTTTGTTTGTTTTACACCTTATGAGTTGTATAAGCATTCCTGGCAATTTTTTATTGGATGCCAGATATTGAGAATTTACCTTTCTAGGTGCTAGGTAATTTTATATTCCTATAAATATTCTTTTTTTACATTATTTTATTGCATTTTTTTCCATTACCATTCATTGCCCCTATACTCTCATCCACCTCTACCCATGATTTCTGAGGGGTGTTTAAGTCATTTGATCCTATCTGGTCTAGCTTTTAAGCTTTGTTAGGTAAGGCCAGAGCAGTGTTTAGTCTAGGGCTAATTATTGCCCTAGTGAAGTAAAACTCTTTTGAGTACTCTACCAAATAGCACTTGAATTATGAAGTTTTCCATTTAGGCTGGCTGGATCAACAACTATTCCTAACCCTTTGTGACCCTCAAGGATTTTTTTCCTCTAGTTCTTTTTGATAACTCTCTCTGATGGTGGGAATTTGCTCATATGTGTGTAGTGACCCCTATTCAGCTGGATAGTCGAGATCTCCCAAATTCTGTGCTCAGCTCTTTTTCCCCAGAACCCTTTCCTGTGAATGTGGGCCACAACCTCCTCCCCCTCACACTCCCAGTTCCGTCTCCTCAACTTAGAAATACTGCTGCGGTCTACTTGGATTCCCCTTCCTGGGCTTGCAAATGCCCCCCAGCTGTAAACTGGGACAAATATAGAGATCATTTTCTATTTTCCCACCACTCAGGAATTAATGTACTTGTTTGCCTGATACCAAGTGTTGAAAATCATCTTTTCATATATTCACTATGATGTTAATTGCTTCAGATGGAAGGATATATATGGTTTCTGCTATTCCATCTTGGTATAAAGTAGAATTTGAAAACTATTATTCTATCATTCAAAGATCACCATATGATAAAAAACTTTCTTATCTTTCATAGGTTCACTGATATACTTCTTCATCATAAATCAATAAGAAATAATATATTAATTAGAATCATTGTCCTAGATAGTATTGTTCAGAAGAAATAATATAATGTACTTGATTTATCCATATTATACTTTCTATAAGAACACATATAAACAGCCATTCAACCTATGCGTTATTCCTGTAGAAACTAGGAAATTATTTAAGGGGAAGTCCATTCTCTTTTAGAATAGACTTGATAGAACAAAATATTTTCTTTACATTCTTCTGAAGTCTCTAGTTTATTGTTGCTTGATCTATTAGCTAGTAGTATTTAGAATAAAATATAAATGGTCCGATACCTGACAACATTCAAAATAATTTAAGGTAGATAAAGCTGAGTGTCTTTTCTTGGCTAATAGCATCAAGCTCCTCCAATCAATTGAATATGATACAGTTTTTTAAACTGCCATGATTCTCATCTGCAAACAAATTTTTTTTACCTCAAGTCACGTCATTGCATTGTTGTTCTCATGGGGTCTTTAACCTCTCACAACTAGAAATTATTATATTTGTTTCATAGACATTGTTGGTCTTTGTTTTCCCACATTGTTTTACTATCTGTGCTCTTCATTACTGAATCACAGACTCTCATGTGAGATATTTTCTTTTGTTTTTGAGGAGCAATCATTAGCATTACCTTTCTTCAGAGTTTAGGATATTCAACTCTCAGTTTTTGATTATCTGATAGCTTCTTTATTTATCCCTCATTCTTGAATGATCACTTAGCCAAACATAAAATTTTTAGTGGACACCTGACCGGATTCATGTTGAAAAGTGATTGGACAGTATAATTTTCACTGCCAGTAGATAATCTATTTTTTCTCTCTGTCTGCACAGCTGTTCTGCAGTTTGATATTTGTAAGTATAGATTTGCTTTTACTTTTCATTATTGAGATTTGTTTTCTGAAATCTGAAGATTCAGAACTTTCATTGACTCTGGAATTTTTCTAATGTTTTATTTTTTGTTTTTCACTAGTATTTTTGTGGAATTATAATAAAGTATATATTAAACCTTTTATCCTATTTTTTCTTAACTATTTATATTTTATAATCTTCATAGTCTGCACTACATTCTGACTAATTCCCTTAAATCTAATGAATGGCCTGTCTTTCCACTTGTATTTATTTTATTATTTAACCTCTCCATTGACATCTTAATGATTATAGTTTAAATTTTTATTTTTCCATATTTACTTTTGACATTTTTAAGAGCAACTTTTTCTTCTTTAACTTTTTAAAAACTTTTTGTACTTCCCTAAACACAAGTATTCTCTGCTTTCTGAAATTCTACCTGATGCCACTTGGCTTTTATCTACATCAGTACAATAATAGCATTTTTCATAAAATTAATAATTTTGTTCAGATTCTTTCAGTTAATGAAAACAGTACTAATGTAGGTCTTTCATAAAGGTGAAGTAAAATAACTCTAACTTTCAGAAAGTGGGGTACTCTTCACTTTATGCCACTTGAGCTTATGAAAGTTCTCCTAAGAATGTGCTACTATCACACAGTGGGGACAACCTGTACTACAAATAAATGTAATGTGTGTCCATGTCGGATAATTTCAAAACCTAAAGTCCTGGGGGACCCAGTCCTGCTCCTGTTGCAGTCAGCTGGTATCCTGTAGGTTTGTGCTTGCTCATGTGGGTTGCAGTTTTGGAATAAGTGTGTGTTTCATCAGAATTCTTCAAGGTCTATGTGGAAGGTGAGTTGTTCCAGAGAATTCCATTCTATTTTTCATCCAACCCCACATTATCCATAACTTAGTGCTAACAATGAGTACAACTTCTGGTTAATTTCTTGACTTTGAGTTTTCTGGATGTTTGGAAGAATACATTTAAACTCCAAACTAGATGTAAGGTAGGAATATAATTATGAATTTTCAGAGAGGATTTTTTAAAAAAAATCCAGAGGTTAGATGGAGTCTGGCAGCCTTCCCATCTGTTTCTAATTGTTAGTAGATGGATGTTGCTTCAGAGTGCATTTACTTTTTCACTGATGGTAGAGTCCTGCAAGGGTCTTGAATTTAATGGAACCAGCTTGTTTACCTTGTGGGGCCCAGCACATTGCCTCTTGTCCCCAAGATGGTTGTTAAAACATTTTAGGGCACTGAGATTGTTAAACATTCACAGGGCAGCCGTAGTTCCCATGAAGAGATTTTTGGTCAACTTTCTTGCTTCTACCTTGTTTTGATCTTTGAGGATTCCCTTTACTATCTTACAACTATTTCAAACTCACAACAATATTATTTTAGCAAGTATTTCTAAGGTTTTGAAAAGGAGAAAGTCTTTTAGGTTTAATATTCCAAATACTACTCTATCTTCTCCATAACTTCTCCTAAGTCATTTGGAAACACATTTACTGTGACAAAAGACAAAGACAAAGAACTGTACTGCATTTAATTGAGAACTCTGTTATTTAACAATAATCACAAAGCTTAATTATGGCTAGTATATTGATTTACAACTTACTTAATTGTCTTTACATTCATCCCATATTTATTTATCTTGTCCCCAAGTAAAAATAACTAGGTTTTGATGTTCAAATGCACCAGGTATCAAGTCAGGGTTGTTTCAGTTTTAACAATAGAATCAAGTGTCTTAAGCCAGCAATCAGATTTAATTGGGTAATATTTAAAAAGTCCAGTAGTTAAAACTATTGTCCCATGAGCTAATAATGTTACCCAAACCTCCTTCATATTTCAAATCTGCTTTTCTCATATCAGTTCTTCCCTGAGAAGTGGTAGAAAAACAAACAGCTTACTCTCACGAATTTGGCAACTGCAGCAGAAGAAGATCTCCCTTTTTCAAAAGAATTCTATGTATCACTCTTATTCATTTGGACAAAATGTCAATACTTGGATCTGGAGTATGGAGTCGGCTCCATCAAAGTACATGAATTAGAAAAGGAGGCAGAGCGGGCTCCCAACGCGAGAGTTGAATCTGTCCTGACGTAGGCAAAACCAAGATTCCCACCTCACTGTGCGCTCTCCCTTCTTGTGCTCCAACTGTCTAAACACATTGAAAGAAAGATGTTATTCTAAAATCACTTCTTAGTGCATCGTACTGGGACATAGTAAGTATTGCTTTTCTCAATAAGTTCATAAAACATCTCACTCCATTTAGCTGAACCTATCATCCTCCACTTTACAAAATTGAAAGGACACTTCTCCAAAATCCCTCAAGTTGGTATGGTGATCATCTTTTCAATACCCTGGGATGCAATTCACAAGAGCCTAGAAAATTCAATGAATTTATACTACTAAGGGCTTTCTTTACAATTTCCTAAATTTGGGGAAATTGAAATGTCTTATATCGATATTTGCTCCACAGAGTTCAGTTTGAAAATTGAGATCTTTGACAGAGGCAAGAAAATATTAGTTAGAAATTCTTCATTCTTTCATCAGTAGAATCCTTTAATTCCTAAAGAGAAAGCCAAATTTCCCTTGTTTTCCCTCTTTCTCTAACAGAAACAAATTTGTCTTTGTGTTACTTAGTATTTTGTAAGGATTAATTCTCATGTGAGCAACATACTTGCACATGAAACCATCATTTTCTAGGGCAGTGATTCTCATTCTGAATACATTTGTGATGAAAGCAGCTTTATTGCCACTTTTTTCTAACACATCACGGATGTTGTTAAACACATAAAAAAATGAATCATTAAGACAATGATTAGATGCGAGGAGATCATAGGCTGAACTGTGCCGTGAAGGTTTTTAAACTCTCACTGGCCACCCCTTTACTTACCTCCTGGCAGTCAGTCGTTCACGGACCGTGCTTCCTTCCGGTGGCGACCATCGGGGGAGCCTCTGACCATGCCCAACTTGTTCTTCCAGTTTGTAACGAACTCAGAAATAGTCGTTTTTTTTCTTTTCATTGTCAGTTTCTTAAGAATATGAGTCGAAAAATAGATTCATTTACTCTTAGTATACTTATCCTCAAGGCAATGAAAGTTCAGCACTTGCCAGCTTTTATAGGCATCCGGAAAGTTGGAACCACCAGCGATACTCCTCTTGGCCTTAGTTCTGTACTGTCACCTGAATCTGAATTCCATAAACTGTTTCTCCCTCCATTTTAAAAACTAACATTCACTTCTACAACCCGTATTCTCTTTCTGATACATTTGCACTTTTCTTTGTGATCTAATAGTCTGGTCATATATCATTTTCTATCCTAACAGATGGTTATTTCTTTTAAAATAGTACAAACTTCAATTATGCTATTCTAGTCTTTGAGTTCATTCAACACTATCCCAATGATATATTTAAAATTATATTTACTTCTCTGAAATATCTGTCACCCTACAGTGAAGGTAATATAAGAAAAGTGAACTTGAAGTTATATGTGTATATGTTTAAGTATGCATTTATATAAAATGGGAGAAATAGAGGAAAAATACTGTTTTTTCCCCTTACTTGACATTTTAAAGTGTCACATTTTTTTATTCCCATAACATCACTGTTGCTTCCTCCATAGAACAGAAAGAATGTTCTATTCAAGGGTGTTGTCTTCTTTGTACTTTCTTAGTTAATTAAAATTTTTCCTTATAAATCCTAGTAAACTGTTTAAATAAAAACATGTTCTTCTACCTCTACATGAGATTTGAGGCATTCCCAGCCTAACATCAACCGTAATCCAAAAAAAAAACACCTGTATTCTCACTTTTCAGCCTAGCCAAGTGCTATACCTTCTAATCTTTTTTTCTCATGCTAAAGGCCCAATAGTACATTTAATGGCCATTGATGCCATGAATCTCTTAACTTCTCCCATTATCTCAAGTTTTCAGTGTCAGCCTTTCCCCAACTTTGTTCTGAAAGATACAAAATGTATTCTTCAGTACACATGGTCCATGATTATAAAAACTTTGGTAATTGTGTCTAGCAATTCATTTTGGCAAGTAATGTGTTCTTGTGATTCAGCATAAGTCAATAAGCTATGAAATTGATGACTTCTGGCCACTTCCCATCACATAGTCAATATGTTCTTTGTAAACACAGCTTACACACTGTCTTACCATATTCACCCAATATTGTTTTAAGTGAGCTGGGACTATAGTTGATTTTCAAAGCACATAAATAATTTCCTCACCTGTGAATGGCAAAACAATTCTCCTATTATAGGCTACTTTTATATCTAAGCTGTGAAATAAACTTTTGGAGACTCGTACAACTATCACATATGCATAATTTTCTCCTTTACATATTTAGTGTATATTGGTATGTATATATGTTTGCATATGAAACATTCAATAGTTACATTTGTAATAATAAATAATACAATTTAATACTACATTTGCTTCTCTAATGACTTGTTAACAAGGAGAATTTTAATTAAATCAAATTTTCAGATTCTGGCCCTGGCCTGTGTAGCTCAGTGGATTGAGTGCCAGCCTGTGAACCAAAGTGTCCCTGGTTCGATTCTCACTCAGGGCACAAGCCTGTGTTTCAGGCTAGGCCCCCTGGTAGGGGGCATGCAAGAGGGAACCACACATTGATGCTTCTCTCTCTCTTTCTCCCTCCTTTCCCCTCTTTCCAAAAAATAAAGAAATAAATTTAAAATAAATAAATAAATAAATTTTCAGATTCTATTTTAACTGGTACAGATGTCATTTTTTAATTTATTGACTAAAATTTGCACCTATTATATAAACCTCTGCCAAATGGTCATTGGTAATGTTGGTATTTTAATTTAACCGAACACCCAGGACTTTTGACAGTACTCATCACAAAGTCTGTGGAAAAGTTTGCCATCCAAAACCACTCTGACAAAAACAGGACAAAGAACTAATGCTAAAATTTTAACCATTTCTAGGCAGAAAATTAAATACAAATTATATCCAGACTTTTAGAAATTGAATTGATCTCTTCTTCCATGAAAAAAATGCATCTTACTATAATAGACTAATTTATAGAAGACGATGCTGCAAATTTCAGCTGTCTGCTGCTGGTGAATGCCACCCATTTTGAAAGTCATAGAAAACTTTTAGTAAGTGTGCATTTTAGTTTTGTAACAAACAGATGATGATAGTTACCATCAAGGAAATTTGATGTAATCTAAATGATTACACCAAGCTGCACATATATTTACTAGCTCAATCAAGGGCTGCATGTTTAGTGATGGTAAGAAAAGAACAGAATGCGCCAATACTATTGTAGCATACCTAGGCAGCTTTAAGGCACAAGCGGGACTTGAGGACATTTAGCTCAAACTTAATTGTATCCTGAATGACAAGGATCAGGCATAAAAAGCTGAAAATCTATTCTGTATATTCAAAGGTACCTATATCCTGATGGTATTCATATAATTCAGTATACTCTCGATTCAACAAGCATTCTCTGCCCTGATAGAATGTTGAATTTCACTTTGGATATGAACTTTTACCAAAAAAATGGTTCTTTCAATCTATATTTCTGGTTAAGGAAACATAGGATATATCGAGCATCATTCTATATTATGCCTGGTAAGGAAGGTGGTTACTGGGAGGAGAGACTACCCTAGTCCTGGACCTGGGCATGTGTGTCTATCCTGGAGTGCATGCACACTCTTACACATGCATGCCCATGCACACCTCCCTTTGTCAGAATTTAATCTCAGTAGGTCTACATAAAAGACCACATGCTCTTTACTTATTATGTGTGGGTATGTATGTGTATGTATATTAACATTTTGCATTTAAAGGCTAGCAGCTTCTGTTTCACTAGAGTAAGTCTATATTCAGTGTTCCTTTGCTAGAGGGAAATTTGTAAATGCCATATAGCTGTAAGTCTTAACCTTGACAGTCTTTTATTCTCAAATACCTATTCAGTTCTCTGTGCTGAGCGACTCACAATGAAGTGAGAGAAAATTCAGTGACTTGACATTTACAGGTCCCAACTGATTCGTTTATTTATTCAACAAAGTAAATATTTAGGCACCAGAATTAAATTGGAAAATGTTTATCAAGTTTAAAACCACCTTTCTTTCAATATATAAAACATAAACTCAGAAGCCTAGGCATAGGGAAATTTATCTACAAATGTGCCCTACAGAGAAGAGCACATTTAAATGCCCCAATGGGTTTATGTCAGCCACTAGCTTGTTTTGAAACCTTCCACCATTATTTTAGGACTGCACTATTAAAATACTACTTAGTAAACCATAATTTACATGCAACTACACTTTATTAACCATTTTAGACAATCTAACAATGCATGTAGTCCTCTGAATGTATTTTTTCTCTCTCTTTCAGTTTAAGGATCTAGTCTAGTTATTTGCACACCTGAAGGACATATAAGCGTCCGGCAGAAGTAAGGCCTGCTTGAGTGTGGTTGGTAGGGCAATGCTATGGTTGTAATAATTTATAGTTTTCATTTGAACATTTCACCTAAAATGTCATATTGTGTGCTTGAGTTTGGTATTGTTATGTTACAGAATTACATACTTATGATTTTGTAATAAAAAAGAGACCTTATTTGTGCTGGACCCTGTATTTCTTTCTTCACGTGTTACATCATACCTTTGTTTATTCACTTGAGGACAGATTAGCTCAAAGACTCTTATGACCACAGCCAGAAGACAGACTCCTAAAAACAGAGTCTCAGCACAAAAGCGAGATGGATATAAAAGTTTAGTGTTTTCTATTATACTGAAGTAGTATAGATAAGCTAATTAAAGAGTATTATCTAGAAGAATAAAGTTTCCTATCATTCTCTGGATGATTTTACTGTTGTTAAACCCATAACAGAATAATATTATGCAAATGATCTTTAAAATCTGAGAATACAGTGATATGACATTAGCATGAGGGACAACGTATGTACAAACCTAGCTTTTACATAAACATCAGAAAGATATCACAATATCTATGGACATTAAAAACTACCTATATATTAAAATGTACCACTTTAATCATTTTAAATGTATGATGCAGTGTCATTAATTACATTCACAATGTTGTGCAACGCTCATCATTATCTGTTTCTAAACAGATTTTTCTCACCCTAATCAGAAACTATACCCTTTACCCAGTGCCCTATTCTCTAAAACCAGACCCACTGAATTGAAATGTCCAGGAGAACACGAAAATCTGCAATTTTACCAACATAACAAAATAGCCTTATAATTAATTAAACAATTAATTAAACAATTTGGGAAATGGGGTTTGTGAAGTGTTGGTCTAAGCTAATCTCAACAACTAGCATTTATAGAAATCCCAGGTCACCAAATTAAAAAACAAGATTCTAAATGATAGTTTACTGTGCCCTGAAAATACAATCTAGTATTTTGTTTCAAATTCCATGTTTAAAAATATGTATGTTTAATACCTGATTTTAAATATACCATCTGCTTACAAGATGTAAATATTTTTGTGAAGAAACTATCACATGTTTTAGTCTTCTACTGCTTTTTTGTTTCCAGTAATAAAAATAAAAATATTTCCACCAGATAAATGGTAGGAGAGTCTGTTTGTATTATGGTTTTTGTTCATTATTTCCATTTTGCTTCCAATATTCTAATGTTTAAAAAAGAAAACTCAGCCCTAGTTAGTGTAGCTCGGTGGATTGAGTGCAGGTTTGTGAAGCAAAGCGTTGCCGGTTCGATTCCCAGTCAGGGCACATGTCTGGGTTGCAGGCCAGGTCCCCAGTAGGGGACACATGAGAGGCAACCACGCATTGATGTTCCTCCCCCACTCTTTCTCCTTCCCTTCCCCTCTCTCTAAAAATAAATAAATAAAATATTTAAAAAAAAGAAAACTCAATTTAGTTCCCTTGTATATTCTTTTCCTATTACTCCCATTCCCCAAATTGTGCTTTGCAACAGTTTACCAACAGTATGTTTCCCATATTAGAGGTAATTTAACAATAGAATACCTCTCAGCTTTATTTGGATCAACAGTAGCTGTTTTTCCAGCTAATTTACAAAGAATCAATACTAGCTAAAATATGTAAAGGTATCTACTACCTCTGATAACATTGTTTTTGGTTTGAAAAAAGGTCGTAAAACTTCAACTCTGGGTGAATTTGAACTGAGCCTGAGGACATTGGACTCAGGACCACAGATTAGGAAAAATGTGGGTTTTCCAGAGCCAAGTTCTCTGAGGGGCCCTGGAACTCAAGTCAAGGAGCTCCCTCTCTTTTCACCTCTCCGTTTCCTCCTCCCTGTCTCCGTTTTTTCTTTCTTCCTGAGAGCTTTCTTTCACAAGTGGAATTATGGATGGATGTTGCTGTTTCGAACAGGAGAAAAATAAATAAATAAATATTAGTTTCTCCACTGCAGTAAATTAAACATTGTAGAGAAAGACCTTGGCCTCAACACTGCCACCATTGTACGCCATGGTCCTGAGAGTCTCTAACGAATACATGGAAATGGCCCGAGGTTCTAAATTACCATCTGTTTTCTAAGTATTTACCTCCCACTCCAAGGTAAAACAAATAATCTCTGTTGGGAATATAGTTTGTGATTTTTATCTGTCTACTCCTCCTCTTTAAGCTCAAGTTTAGGCATCAAATTGCACTGAGTATACTCATTTAAAATCGCAATCAAACTGTGCTGTAGCAATTCAATCTGGAGGGCTATGTTATATGAGCTTCACATCCCCAGTTTGTGGATTTACTCTGCTCACAGAATCTCAACTGTCTCAGGGTTTTAAAAAGGACATGTTTTACTACAACTTTCAGAAGTTTCATTTTATCACAGCCCTAACATGGACCCTGCAGCAATTGCCAAACTATAGCTTACACATTTGGCATGATTGTTAAAACCTTGGGTTTAGTGCCAATTTGCCTTGTAATCAAGTGGTCAGGTTTTATCCATATAATCAGTTGATGAAGCTAAGCATAAAGCCAATACAAGAAGCTAAAACATCCTTTTTGTGCATGACGTACTCACATATGTTTTCCTGAAGTGGTTGTCGGTAAGATGTTTACCTTTTCGCCCCCTTTTTTATTATTGGTATAATTGACATTCTCTTTTCCTACCATACAATTCCCTCCCTACAACTTCCAGGTCAGCCATACAGTTATCTCCATAGCAACATGCCCATCTAATAGAAAGATACATCTTCTGAATGGCTAGCAATACAACATTAACTGTTAGAACATAACATTTCTCATGTTGGAAACATCTGGAATTCACAACCAACAAAAATGCATAAAAATGCCTGTCTCTTTAACAGTTACCCAAGGCTGAGCTTGCTTGCTTGATTAGAATTCATCCACAAACAACTCTTATTAACCAGCCATGTAGCACAATAAAACTAAGCTTTATGTCAACATCAAAAAAGTTTAATGTACAAGTAAAGTTGCTTATAAAGACTCAAATTGCCCTTTGTGAAAAAGAGTTTATGGTAGATTTGGGCTATATTACCAACCTAATACTAGTGCACTGATATCTCTATTTGCTGGCTGATTATGTCCTCTGGCAAAATTCGGAACTGTCTACTACTCTGGTGTAAACTAATCAGTTTTCAAAATTAGTTATTGATCTCAGACCCATTGTGGAAGACCAATTTAGTGGCTGTTCCATTGAGTAGTGAAGTGACACTGTCTGAGGAGCAGAGAAGTCAGAGCAAATACAGTGGTCAAAGGCAGTGCTCAGAGGTAGTTTTCTGTAGCAGGGAATTGACCAGGACTTCAAGGATGTTAAATTTCTCTCATTAGAGATTAATGGTGCAGGTGTATTCCTGGCAGTCACATGAACTTACGTTTTTCGTATGAACATTTGTTATTTATATCCTTAATTTAAGTAATTTATGGTAAATCATTTCAAAAATCCCTAAGGAAAATATTTATTTCTGTTGCTTCAAACTTAATTTTTTATTTGAATGTACGTGAAAGTGACTAGAGGAAGTGGTTACTTTATAAGTACAAAATGATTCTTTGCTGATAAACGTATGAAGGAAAATGCTAGAAAATATGAGTTTAAAATATTTCAGTGTATAAATTCTACTTCATGTTTCTCATAATGTGTCAACTCCTTTTTGTTTTGCTGTCTGTTTTTTAATATATCTTTTTAAAATAATTTCTTAAGGATTTTTTCTATACTTTCAGGAAATGTTGAAGAGAACTGAGATGTTACATAGTTTGCTGACTATCTCAAAGAAACAAAGTTATGAATTATTTGGCTGTTTACATTGATGAAAATTATGTAAAAAATGTTCTTGAGTGTTTTTATCAATTTGACATTCCTGAGGAGAGTCTAATCTTAGAGGTTAAGATGCAAAATTTACACACAAAACCCCAAATAAAAGTCACTTACTTTAACTATGGTCATTTTTTTAAAATACATCCCACAAAAGCAATATAAAAATAGGCACCCAAGTAGTAACTAACCACAGCTCAAAATTGAGAGGCGACTTAGAAGTTGTTATGGTAGAAATATATTTGTATATTTCTTGTTAATGTGGGTTGTTAATAATTTTCTAATCATCTTGACTTTCAGCAATACATTGATTTTTTCTTCTCTTTATCCCTTAATCAATGTGCATAATGTTGTATATATAGCTAATAAATTTAAAATATAATCTCAATAATTATTTTAATTTAAAATATATTTAAAATTTCCACATTATGTATTATTTTTGAAGTCTCTAGTTTCAAAAATTAAGATTATTTTAAGTGAGAAAAAGGAAAACATTGTTTAAGTGTATACTGGAGGTGAAACGTTGCACCTAACTAATTGGACCTTTGATAGAACTCCTGTAAATTAAGAAGGTATGGAAATCTCTTTAAGGTGTAAAAATGATACAAATTCTGATGATTTACACATTGCCACAGAATTCCATAATTTAAGTCACCCACTTACAGTACTTTTGTTATAATGATCTCTAATACCTACATATAAGTAAATATTTAAATTTAAAAAAATTAAAAATTATTGTAGCTTTAGTTGCATTGTAGAAATATAAAATAATGTTATAATCCCAAGAGCAAGATAAGAAAACAAACTGTCATGAACATTTTCAGCTCTTCATCGTATTAACATTATATTTCTCCTACATGATAAAAGATATATCACGTGTCAATCAACCTGTAGTTTATCTAATATAGCAACTAGAATATTAAATGGTATATATTGCATATGAAACTTGGCACAATTAACAAATCCAGCAAAATTCAGTAAAATTTTAAATTGGGTCAATGTTGGGTCAATTTTCAGTCAGATAATTTCTTTAGGACTGTGGTTTTTAACCCTGGAAAATCATAGAAATCAGCTCTGAAGTTTGTTAAAAGAGGCAAACCCTATTGAGTCAGAATTACCATGGATAATTCTAAACATTTAAATTTTGTAAGCAAATATTCTACAGAGAAAAACCACTCATTTAGATTTTCTCCAAATCTCGAAGGAAAATGTAAAATAAATCCAAATATATGATAGCTAAATAGGTACATATGTGGCAATTTTTCATTTTTTTCAGGAATGCGTCACAGAAAACTCCTGGTGCATGGATCTTAGATGTCGCTGTCTAAAAGCCTATCACCTGTCAACTCAATTTACAAATTAACAAGTAGGCTCATATGTTTTTCCTCACATTAATCTAGCAGATGAGGAATAGAAGAAGAATTTTTTTAAAACATTAAACTCTATATGTTGGGGTTAAAGCAAAGTCTTTTAGAGCTATTTCCAAATGCAGATTATTGGGAATAGCTCTGAAGTCTGTGTTCTCAGTAATGTGATCATAAAATATACAAGTAAATGATTATATAAGAGGGTTATTTGGAATAATTGCTTTAGTTTATATATTTCATGTTCAATATATTTGGTTTAGTCAATGTTATACTTTCTGCTAAC
Organism: Carollia perspicillata; assembly: GCA_004027735.1. NCBI lineage: Eukaryota > Metazoa > Chordata > Mammalia > Chiroptera > Phyllostomidae > Carollia > Carollia perspicillata. The sequence continues at coordinate 15,828 of PVKM010001927.1, forward strand.
TATTTTAAGGAGTTCATATGTATCATAAGTACAGAAATAGCTGTATATAAAAATTTCAGAAAACACACAGAACAATTGTGCACATGATTAAAGGTATACTTTACCAGGAAAGGAACTTGGCATTGATGGAGCTCTATGGCTGTATAGAGTGATCCTAAAGAGGAAAAATTCTGTGAAATATATAAGCTTCTTCTCTAGAGCAGTTGCTATAGACATTTTATAGAGAATTTGACAAATTTGATCATTGGACTTTTTATCTCTGTTCATATTAACACTACTTAAACATTTATAGGCAACAAAGCACTAGATAGTATAATAACAGGCAGCCATAAAATTGTCCAAATAACTTTTCTTCTGTTTGTATTTGTTTTTCCTTTTTTTTTTGTAAGTAGTCCTTAGAGAGAAAGCTCATAAATGAAAAATCAAAGTTTTAAGCATAAAATCCATAGATCCATCAAAGAAACAAAAAGTCAGGCTGGGTTTTAGATTCTGTTACACGCCTTTCATTCTCCCTTTGCCTCCAGCACTAGCTGAACTCAAGTCTTATTATAATACAGAGACAAAGGGCTACACACTTCACTCAGAGTGAAAAGAACAGAACAAGAAAATATGGTTTAGAGTTCAACTTGAAGGGTGATATCAGATTGGGGAATACTCCCATAAAAGAGCAAGTTGAACTGTGAAGTACAGTATTGTGGAAGGTGATTAGTGTTTGGAAATTTTGAGAATCCAGGATTGCTTCTCCTATGCATGGTCATCAGGGGTAAATTGATTGTACTGGAGTTGGCACCACATTGGTTTTAAGTCACGTTAAGGTGTGAATGATTGATCAAATTACTTGATGACCTTTTGAATTTCATCCAGCTCTTAATGTACTCCAAATATATCATCTTCATTGCCTTAGTTGTCAGCTAAGTAAAATAATATGGTTTCACTAGATGACCGATATGGGTTCTATCAGATTCTGTTATTCCCTTTGCAATGATATTTTTATACTGTTTGATAGCCCTGGTTCTAGTATTTCCTGTTTTTGGTTTTTGGATTTGTGTGTATGTGTGTGTGTGTGCTCTAAGAAGCAATGAACTGGCATCACCTAAATAATTATGGACAAACAATTTAAACTTATTGTTAGTAATTTGTAGTTATTATAATAACTAGAAATTGACTAGTAAGTAGCTTATCACTCTCAACTAGAAAACATTTCCATGGATCACATTGTATTTAGTTATTATGAAGATATCAGATCTAAATGTTTTTTATTACTAAATGGACTTTAAGCTCCTTTCTTTTGGTAGTTTCCAAAGAGCTCCTACTGCTCTGTGTAACACGTGCTGCGTGAGCAAGTGGATATAAGAGAAAGAAGTAGACAGGAGCACAGAGTCAGCCCAAGGCTTGAGCTGACAGTGTGCTTTGATGAGAGTGGTTGAACAGGCATGGAAAGTAGGGTTGGTCTCCTGCTTATTAGCCTTCAGCTACCGCCTGCCTTCCGGGTTATAGCTGAGGTATCCCTCAGACTCACTGCAAGGCAAATCCAGACAACCTGGACATCACAGCCATGGGCAGAGATGACCCATAATCTGGCAAGCTGACTTCCAGAACTGAAAGAAGACTATGGCTGTGTAAAGCTATACCTTGGAGCTCAGCAGGCTCAGCCTTCCCAGTTTTCCTTGCCTTCTTGTTTGCTTTGTTGCCATAGACACCTGAAAACATTCCAGCTCTTATTTTTCAGTCATTGCAAAGCTATATTGCAGAGATAGTATTCCATCAAGAGGAGGTTGTATGGGGAAAAAGGTGGCAACAACAAGAAGTATATATGTTTCAGAATCCAAATTCTTGCTTTGGCACTTAATAGTTGTGTAACCTTAGGCACGAAGTTAAATTCTCTGAATTTATTCTTTTATGTCTATAACAATGAAAAATAAGGTCTTACTTTGTTAGGTTATTAGAATTAGAGATGTCTGTAAAGAAACTTCTACAATGTCATTATTCAAAAGAAATTGCTAAACTAATATTTAATGATACATGCATTATTATTTTCATATCACCATGCTTTTTGTAGGCACTAGTGTAGAACTACCTATGTCTATAAGTTTCTCTGACTTGCACTGTTTCACGTTTATTTGACTAGGCAAATCTTTTGATTGGCTCATAAAGATGGCTTAAAACGCAAAGACTAATGGTTTATTCACACAAAGCTATAACTGATACATATATAATATCTATTGAGCTCTTAACATGTGCCAGGCACTGTGCTCAGAGTTTTACTGGTGTTATTTCATTTTTCCCATTTTGCAATGGGAAACTGAGTCATAGTTTAGTTAAGTAAAACTTTCCAAGGTCATAAACTAGTTAATGGCAGAGCCAGAGCTTGAGACCACATACGCTTTAAGTGCTTCTAACATCAAGCCTCAGTCTGTGTTTGATATTGGAGTCCTAATAACCAGAGCAAGGATGTGGAGGAGAGAGGATATGAACAAATATATAACTGATGAATGGCAGGATAAGAGGTGGAAGAGGTTATGGTTTAAATGTAAGGGCACAGTCACTGCTATTATTGTTTGGGTTCGAATCCTAATTTTCACTTGCCAGCTACCTGGTGTGTACCTTCCATCGAAGGAGTAAACCCCTTCAGTTTTTAGTATTTTCATCTGTAAAATGACCTTAATGATAACTCCTCTATCTTGGTATTCTTGTGAGGGTTAAATGAGGTAAAATACCCAGTACACGGGAAGAATTCAAAGAAAAGTGTGCATATTTACCGTGGGTACAAATAAAAGAGGTTTAAGTTGTAGAGGAAATTTTTCATCTGCACATCACACTTCTGTTTGAGATGCCAAATAAGGCTTTGCATTAAGTGCAGGTCCCCACAACGTCACCCAGCATTTATTTATATAGCAGTCAGAGAGAATATATTGCACTAAATCTACTCTATATTGTGAGTTCATCACAGCACAGAGAATTTGCTGGGCACTTTCTAAAATACAACCCCTCTAATCTGCATATTGGACTAGTAAGGTAACTACTATTGTGCCCATTTTACAGACAGAGATACTGATGAACGTGAAAGCAAAGCAACATATTAGAATTATACATACACACATAGTACATTAGCTAAACCTAGAACAATGTAGATTTTTTAAACAATACTTTTATCCTTTAAGATTACTTATTTCCATTTTAGAGACTGCGAGTTTAGCAACAGAAAACGAACGTTAAGAGTCTTACATTGTTGGTGGTGCTAGCAATGTGGCCGAGATTATTCCAAGTCTTGATTTTGGAAGATTTACATATTGTTTTGTTTTTGTTGTTGTTTGCTTATTTATATTTATATTTTTCCTGTTATTTGAATTTAATTGAAAGGTGCTTGACAGCCCTGGCAAGTGTGGCTCAGTGAATTGAGGGTCACTGGTTCAATTCCCAGTCAGGGCACATGCCTGGGTTGCAGGCCAGGTCTCCAGTAGGGAGACTACGCATTGGTGTTTCTCTCCCTCTCTTTCTTCCTCCCTTCCCCTCTCTGTAAAAATAAATAAAATCTATTTTAAAAAAGATGCTTGACAGAATTTGAATACCTAAATTTCTCAATGCACTCAAATGAATACCATGTATAAAATTTAAAATATTTCTAATAATTTTTAAATATTTCTAATAATCATTCAATAATAATTGAGAGAACTTATTCATGCCAAATTAATTTAAAGTAACTTCCTCTAGACTATATATAAGGCATAGTGTTTTATAGATTGGCATTGTAGATGTATTGTATTTATGAAATTTCTAACATTGTTATATGTAACTATGTGTTCCTAAAACCATCTACAACAGTTTAATTTAACCAGAATGTATATCAGTAACATGTATTATTGATGCACACAGAGAGGGCAAATGTAGGTTTATACTTGTTTGTTTGGAAAGTAATGTAATAATTACTAAATAATAATACAAGAAAAAACTGTTTTGTGCACTCACAACTGCCAACCCTCTTTTGCCCTAGTGTGTATATGTTAACATGTTATAGAACTCAGTGACCTAATCAAATTTTTCTTCACGAAATTTATTTGAATATGAGTTAAATTACTGTCTCTCACTTTATGTCATGTGTATGTTTATATGAAATTTAAATGACAAAATAACTGATATTCTAGTTAAATGCCAGTGATTAAGCCAGTGACTCAAACATTTTATATTTTCTAGAAATGCCTGACAGTATGTTCTTTCTTGTTCTTCTACTTTCCGGTAAAGGATACATTTTGAATATTTTTATTTTTAATATTGTATATACTATTCTGTGCAAGTTTTTATCAGGTTTGTATTGTTTGCCTTAAAACCATATAAATATTATAATTTCATTAATTATTGATGGATACTGTCAGCTTATTATGTGACATTCTCTGTTGCTAGGTAGGTTATCCTTTTTACAATAAGGTTTCCATTTTAGAATGCTGTTTCAGTGGTTTACATTTTTCAAGAGTTGATATTTCCCATTTAATCATTTTTAAAAGTTAATTTAGTGACAGCTGTGTAACTGAGCGATCAGTCTCTGTTTTATTCTACCTAGTATGGATAGCTTTTCATTAATTTATTTTTTAATCTAGGTAATGTGTGTCTTGATACTATAGTGTTTGGAGATTTATATATTTATTAAATAAAGACGTGAAACAAATTAAAGGGATTTTCTTAACTGCAAGGTAGAGCTATCAGCTGGTTCAACAAGCTTTGAAAATAGCAGAATTAAATAAGATGACTAGGAAATTTGACCTTTACCTATTGCAGATTTTAGGAATCAATACATAAACATGTAAATATAGAAAAAAATTAAAGCATTCCTTCTGGAAAATAACAAAGCTTTAAAATTTAATGACCAATTGAAATAGCAGGCCCCTTTTGTGTGACTGTGGCTTCTCTCATTACAGTAAACCAGAAATTGAACTAGACTTCAAGGCACATAGAGAGGGTTTTGAGACACCGATTTTTTTGCAGGAGACTCTAAGCTCTAATAAATTATTTCAATAATGTGATGTTATTATTTTAGAGAATATGATGTACTCTAAATACCAAAATGCCGCAAAAATCCAAAACAGTGCATTTGCTGAATCATATATCAAGCAGAGATTTGTTAAAAAATAATTATTTTGAAGAATATATTCAACCTCATTGTGTATCCTCAACTGGCTTCATGCTGGTCTTCTCCCTTGATTTTTACCCTTTAGCTTCCCTTTTGTCTTCATCCTAGTTTTAAAGAGAGCATTCTAGCATCTGATAATGACTTATAAGCTTTATTATAAATTATGGGAGGCTTTGGAGCTATAACAAAGAGGACTGTTTTTTCTTAAGCTGTGATAGAACCAATCATATCAGAAGGACTGTGTGTTTGCGTGTGCTTAGTAGTTGTAGAATTTTTGAAGCAAGACAATTTTTCTTTGAAAATCATTGTATCATTAATTTTTAAGAACATAATTATATAGAGTATTATAAGAGTACCTTGCAAATCTCTCCAAAGGGACAAGATAAAGCCAACATAGTTCAAAAGTTCAGAATTCAAAGCTTCAAAGTGTAAGCCTGGAAGAAAGGAAATTCCTCTGGGACCACTATCATTTTCTTACATTCCCACCGATGCTTTGCTGGTTTGTTCTAAAGAACCATTCTCTACAGACTGCTCATTACAATTTCTGCTGCAACTAGCCACAGTCGCTTAAACCATGGTGTTAAAAGACAAGGTATTTATCCACGTTGTCATTTTGCTTCCCTGTGGCCAAGGGATTAATTACTTTCTCAAGGGCCTAAATCTACCATTTCCTTTACTTTCGGGAAAGGAGATTTTTAGAAAATGCCACTGTGTGACCACAACTTTTTCTTTAAAAAGAATGTGATATATCATTTAAAGGAAGAAAATTACCCAGAGATAATTTTAGCCAAAATTTAGTTATTTAGTTCATATTTGAGAGGTGACCTCACTTCAGAGCCAAATCAGGACTCGAAGTACCCTTCTAAACATGATGAAAAACTAATGTCTTTGTACAAGTGAGCCTTGTGGCCTGGCTGGGTGACAACCGTTCGGTTTGTTTCTGTTTTCACCAGCTTAAATCTACAAGCTGGAAAGTGAGAGAAGAATCTTTTCAGGAAACAAAAGTGCTTAGGATGTATGAGGACTGTAGCTTGGCTCAGGCAAGAAATCAATACAGTGAACTCAGTATTAGCAGTTTAAATGGCTCAGTTAGAATGCTTAATTAAAGCAAGAATATTTCACTAAAATGTACAGGTTCTGACACAAATAATGCCCCTTTTTATTACAAAACCTTTAATTACAAAATCATAAGCACATAATTCTGTAACATAACAACATCACACTCAAACAACCATATGACATTTTAGGTGAAATGTTCAAATTAAAACTATAAATTATTATACTCATATTATTATTCTACCAACCACACTCAAGCAAACCTTCTGCCAGACCCTGTACAGATGTCAAATGAGTATGTAGAACCAAATAATTTCTAAAGAAGAAATTCATTACATATTAATACCTTATATATTAGTCACTTTATGTTGATTTAATTATTTTATTGAGTCCATTTCATTAACCACATAATATCACATATGTGTTCTCATTATTCTTCATAACAAATTTATTAAATACATGTCATTATTATTTTCATTTTATGGACAAGCAAAACTGAGTCACTATAAACTTATGAAACTTTGGTTGATATTACGTATTTAATGAATTACCCAGAATTACATTCTTGTCTTTTATCCTCAATCCATACTTTCCTTGTTACACTTTAAAGTTCTGCCTTTCACATCTATATATAAATTAATGTATATTTACTTATTTATATATAGTTACTTACAGTAATAAATTAGTCTTGAAAACTACTTTTCTATGCCTTTAAAATAATCAAAGAGTCCTTTTTAATTCCAAATTGATCTTTGAGGATTTATTCCCATTTTCTCATAATATCTCTGCCTCTCAAACTATAATTGACATGGGTGTGTTGCTTCCATTAATATGGAAATCATTGTAATAAGATTAAAAATCCTTATATAAAAGAAAAATACACTAAGTATTCCAGAATATTTTGATCTAAATAGAACCTAACATCTATAGAAACTAGACTTACATATCAAACTTAACTATCAATTAGGGTACAGCTAATTCACATAAATTAGATTTCATATATTGGTTGTATTTAAACATGAAGGATAAACATGTGTATTTGGTAGGGATAAATGTTTCCATTTTTTTCTATGAAAATCAGCAAAATAAAGCTACACACTGTGAATGTGTCAGTTTGTCTTTATTGTTAAATTATTATTTCTTCACATGTGTGCTACATTCTTTAGGTCGATAGGTACATGGTAGTTCAGAGAGATTAAATGAAAATTATAACATTTACACGTTTGCATGTGGTTTACAGTTCAAAAGAACTCTATTTTGGAGCTAAACTATTGAGCGAAACTAAGTAGTGCCAACTTCAGTTAAGATCCTAATAACTTGATTCAGTTCAACGAATGGTGGTGTCCTAGGCCCTCAGCCATCCTGGAGTGTGCAGTAAAGGGAGCCCGTGTGACCAGAAGTGCAGAGGTGAGCAGGATGCCTGCTCGCCTGCTAATTCAATCAGAAGGCCGATTAACTGGTTCTAATACATACTTATTGAACTTTGTTCTGACCATATCTAAACATGCTCTCTCACAGCTTCGCTGTGTAGTATCTGATACTTAGATTTCCCAAATAACCTTAATAGAAACAGTACTTTTCTTCTTTCCATCTTTAACTCAAAAGCCCCCAAAGAATAATGATATTACATATTTAATGAATTCCCCAGAATTCCCCAGAATTATGTTCTTGTCTCTTATTCTCAATCCATACTTTCCTCGTTACACTTTAAAGTTCTGCTTTTCACTTCTGTTTATAAACAAACACTATTAACATATTAACAAACACTCTAAGAAAATGCTGGAGGAACTCTCTTTTTTGCCCAATGAGTTATATAACAAAAACTTTTAAGTTTCCAGAGTCTCCACAGAAATCTCACCTGCTTAGTCAGGACCCATTCCTACAAAGCATATTGTGTTTGGAAATGAAACATATTTCACTACCTGCCATTCAAGAAAACCTTTATCTGGAGATTTTCTTTTTGAAAATTCATTGTCGAAAATTTTTTTTCTAAAATTTATCCATTAAGCTGGAAAGTACTCAGCTTTTAGGTGTTGCTGATTTCCACGTGTTTTTGAATATACAGAAAAGTATTAATTATATTTCATTAGTAGTAAGAATATGACCGAAGCTCATTCTCTGTGCATGTTCATGAGCATATATATGTATATGCACATACGATATGGATGTAAATATAAGTGGTGCTTCTTACATTAAGGATGATCACCGTATTTTGCTGTATATAATGTATACCTACGTTTTTGACCCCGAGTTTTTGGGGAAAAAATCTTTTGTTTTAATTTTTTAATTCAATTATTTATTTATTTATTTATATTTAGATACTTGTTTTTGTATTGTAAAGGACTTTTAAAATTTTTTGTATTATAAAAGAATTTTAAAGTAGTTATACTTTTAATACATAAGCATAACTAAAAGAATTAAAAACATTTATATATATATGGAATTAGTACTACCCATGTATAATGTGACCCTTATTTTTTCCTCAAAAATTTTGGGGAAAAAAGTGCATATTATATATGGCAAAATACGATAACAGCAAAGTAAAATAATCAACTACTATTAAAAAATCAGATAAGAAAAGTTGCTATTTATTTAGTCATTTTTACTTTTTATCATCCTTAAAGTTTTACTAAGAGATATTTAGTTGTTTAATATAGAGATTGTGTTTATATTTCACAAGTTACAGAACAAATATTCAGCTAACCTCACCATGGCCTGTTGACCTGAGAGGCCTCTGAGAACAGTTTATTTGCCTCCTCTCACAGGAAGATAAGCTGAGACCCAAGTAAACTGTGTCAAAGCCTAAATAGTTCATCTCTTCAAGTCTGGGTTTTCTTTATTCTTCCGTTCACACCTAAACTGCCCATTCCCAGTGATAAAATCTTAGACTGAACCCTAGCAACTCAGTGGGTAACATGCTTCAGTTGTCCACTGAAAATTATTTCTCTATTACCTGTCTCAAGTGATTATCTACAAAACGTTTGCCTTATATCTCACCATGAAGAGGAAAATAAACTTTTAAAACATCTTTTGAAAAAAAGATTATTGCAGGCTTTGCCAGTACATATAACTATATTAATAAAAATGCTGCAGAAATAATTATAATATTCATATTATTATTTAATTTCATGATTAATGTATAGCCCAAAGCCACAACTGCTATAATAAAGGACAAAATCACATAGACTTTATTAACAATAATCTCTTCTTCATACACGGTGGATACCGTATTTCAGCATGCCACAATAATTAACACTTTATCTATTAACTACAGCCACAAGAGACATGGCATGACTTTTTCTAAACATGAGATTTCAAATTTTAATTTAATAATAAACATTTACTAAGTTCTAATGAAGTATGAGATTTTGTGCTAGGAATACAAAGAGTGAGACAAAAGGTGAATTTGAGATTGCCCTGCCCATCCATCCCCAAGGGCTCCGAGTCTAGTTCAAAATTTAACAGACAATATTATCTTTAATGAGGCTTTCATTGCCTGTGTAAAGCTGCAGCTCTGAGTAGGTTGAGGGAAGGGATATAAGAAACACATGCCTGAATGAGGAATTTAAGGTGAGTTGTGACGGTACAGGAAATTTTAAGGTTTTCCTGAGCAGATAACAGAAAAATGACATTTCATAACACTTTTATCTTTTAAATTTTGATGATTTTGTTAACATATAATTTCCATTTCTAAAAAAGTATTTCTTGTATAGATTAGCCTTTTTACATTCAGATAGCAAATGAAAAACTTCATCTAAACAATTTACACCAATATTGAATAAACAGAAAATAAAATAAACTGCCCCTTCTGGTATACATTAACATGGGTTGCAAAGATTTTAAAATTACTTTTCAAGCCTTTCAACATCCATTTTTGGGTTTTGGTTTTTTTTTTTTTTTGGTATGCTGTTATTTGGGGGAATAATGATGAACAGATGACTAGAAGCTATTATTATCTTGTAAATTCTTACCAATTAACTAATTTGTATTTCATGAAATAGATATTATATTTAATCTGGGTTTACAGATGAGAAAGATAACTTGCCCAGTTACCTACTAAGTGGTAGAGCTTGAAGGATTGTATATAGGTGATGTGGTCACTGAGCTCATGTTTCTTAAAGGCTTTGTAATTTATTTACTAATTATTTTTCTGACAAGTCCTCTTCTTGTGTTCCAGAAACCTCCTTGATACTGCATTTGCTTTTTCTAACTTTCATTGTAAGTTTTCATCTCTATATCCCTACAAAATCTGTTGCTTGAAATGTGCCTTTTTCACTTAGTCTTTGGAATGATCTATTCTTAGAAATATTTTTGGCCTCTCTCCTCCAGTTTTTGGTAGCCCTTCAAGGGCTCTGTGGGATGGTAATGGTTTGTTACAGTTGGCTAAATAACATCATTCAACAAGCAAAAGTAGCGCACAACTTCAAGGCAGCCAAAACATGTCTTCATTTTCCCATCTTTCATAATACTCCGTCCTCACTCTGAATGAGGATTACACTTTCAGGATTACTTTTAAAAAAGGAAATTAAATTCCCATGTTATGGTAATAGCACTTTATGAGAAAGAACAACAAAATTCTTGGAATGCAGAACATGCTTTAACATGAATTTGTATCTTATTGTGTAACATGTAGAAGGAAAACAATAGCATCTGCAGGGAAATCGCCTTGTTCTTTAGTTAGCACTAACTGCTTGTTCCGTGCGTGTGTCCTTGGGGCTGGGCAACAGCTCTCCGCGCTCCTCCGCATGCGTGCCTCCGACCACAGCTGGGCACAACTGGGGTGATGACCCGGGGTACGTCAGTCATCTCTTTTTCTCATCTCATCCCAGTTTGACATCTCACATAACGGCAACAGTGATGCCCAAGTTGTTCTATTTTCCCCAGGCTTTCTTTCCTAATTTACTTTTGGAGGAAACCATTACACTTGACCTTACAAAGGTGAAGTCTGGTTTATATCCCTGCTAAATTTTGCACTTTAACCACAGTCATTTCATCACTCTGTTTATCAAAATAACAGTAATTTTTAAATCCACACGTATTTTTAAGTCAGTTTCTTAACATTTAAAAAAGAAAATTAACATTCCCAAAACTTTACTGACAGGCATGCTTCATAATGTCCATATATATTGATTATGCAAATTAATGCATGATTTAACTGTGATACAGGTGTAACTAGAATTCAAATATGCTAGATAAATGACTAAGAAATACACATTCCTAAAGTGGGCAGGTCAGTAGTGGGCATGGAAGTGTCTCATCTGCCAGTGAATTTAAACTCTTTGGAAGGAAACTTAACCAACCCTCGGGGTCAAAGCATGATGTTTTTTGTTTTTTATTCATTGTGTTTTGGTGAGAAGTTCAGGGAAAATATAAACTGGTAATATGTCATAAAGATCTAAACTGAAGCTCATCTCATAAAATCTTAAAGAAAAGGGTAGGCTCTGGCTGGTGTGGCTCAATGGATTGAGCGCAGGCCTGCGAACCAAGGGGTTGCTGGTTTGATTCCCAGTCAGGGCACATGCCTGGGTTGCTTCACATAAGCAGATAGGTATCCATTCTCATTAATACAAATTTTGTTAATATGTCTTAATCATGGAATGGGAAACACATAAAAACTGAAACTGCAATGACCAGTATTTTATATATAATCTTTGGGTTGTGTTTTTAGTATGTCCAGTGAAGCCATTACACAGACTGGCTGATAAGCAAGTTCACAAGCAACGTGAATGGTGGCATTTTATAACAACGAGTAACACTGTCCACACAACAGAACGGGCTCCCCAGCCACCAGACCAGACGGAACACATGAAGGCTCTCTATATTGGTTTCCATTGAGTCACATGTGCTTTACCACCTCACGAGCTGTTAAATTGAGCAATTTTTCTGAGAATATGGGGGCATGTTTAGAAAAGTTGATACATGACAATAAACCAAAACATTTTTGTTTTCTTTTATAAATCTAATTGCTAAGAGGACTTTCATAGCAGGCAATGCAAAATATATGAACATCATGGTGAACCTGAGTGAAAAGTGATTAGTGACTTCACCTTACAGTATTGCTGAAAACCAAAGAATAACAAATAACTAAATAGAATATAAATTCAATATTCACTTTAATAATACATGATTCACATTTGCTGCTGAACATTTGCTTCTGAAAATCAGAATTTCTTTTCCAGATTTTGCTTTATATTTGAATGACTTCACTTGCTATTCACACTGGAAATGACAACTCGATGTAAATGTTTTCATGCAAATTTGAAACTGAAGCCAAATGCCAGAAGGGGGAGTGAACAGTGAATGCATTATTAAGGGGTAAACTCTCCTAGTTAGAAGCCCTGTGTAGTTCAACAATTTTGGCAGTCCAGTATGTACATATTGTTTCCCCAACAGTTTCAAATTCACTGTTCATTATGATTGTATTATAACTAACATTTTAAATGAAACTTTACAGGGAGGAAGGGGATTCAATAAAAATTGCTAGTCAACTTTTAATAAGATTTTTGAAAATGCTAATTGATCTTGTGGAAAGGTAAATAGTCAATGTTGTTCATAACACCTAAAAAGGTTACTCAATAAATTGTGAATAATTAGGGTATTACATGTAAATGTAAAAAAGGAAATTATTTTATGAAAGTCTATACTAAACCTGATGCTCATGCAAAGAAAAATGTGTAATGGATTAAACAGTACCACTTGAGGGTGTTTAAAAACGAAGATCGTGGTCAATGGGAGCAAGGTTCGGTTCACTGGAGAACTCAATGCAGACAACCCCATATATTTTTTTATTCATTATCAGACTTCTAAGAAGAGGAAAGTTATAATCTGACTAGATTTCTGCTAAACACTTAATATCTTCAGCTAAACACTTAATATCTTGCTGAATGCTATAGTTGTATCATTTCGTATCCAGTGCGTCTTGTTTTGATGTAAAGTATTTGGCAGTCACATAGAACTAGGATCAGATGTAGCACCTTTCTAATGACCACACTTTGTAAATATATAAAAATAGTCTATACATTTCAGATAATAATATGTGCACATCACAGAATAAATGCATGTGCCATATTGAATATGTTTAACATAGGCCAATTTATATTTCTAAGCTTTTCTAAGAGATTCTTTAGTGATACTATAAAATGTATGAATGATTGTGCACTCATTCTAAGTTCAACTTTCCAAACGTCAGTATTCCTCCCTTTAATTATGAACCTGTAAGTTTGAATTATGTATGGCCCTGAAAATGCTCTTGGTGATCCCTATGGCTATTTTTAAACTTTGTTAAAAATTAATGACTCTAGTAGAGTGATTGAAAATCCAAACCTAAATAAAGCAGGTAATTTAGCTCAAGATAGTGAGAACACATACAAGTTCAAGACTCTGATCAGGTTTCCCTTTTGTATTACAAGCCTATTTTTGTGGAGTAAAACATAACTGCAATATATGAAAGTTAACTTTATGCATTAGTTTTGTAGTTTTATGGTCTGCATCAGAATGAAAATGTTTATCTTATATGAAAAAAGCAATTCCCTGTCAAAATATATATTGATATCTTTTTCATTTGGAAGAAAGAATTTCAAGATTTCACTTAATTACTTGAGGTTGTTGTATCTGAGTGTCTTTTAACAATGAGTAAGTGCTATGGACTCTCACAAACTGCTCAGTTTAGCTCTTTGTTGTCAGGTGAAAACTATGCTGCTCACAAAATCAAAATTAATAACCAGAGAAATCAATACTTCTTGCACTTGGAAAAATGAAAACAAGAGTAGAAAGGATATTTTCAAGGTTCTTTAAAAAATTAGTTGTCTATGCCTCAGAAAAAAACAAAATAGGAAACCTGATGCCTGACTACTTTTGCAAAGAGAAATTGCTGCTTCATAATTAATAGTGGAAATAAAGTATGGTGAGCAGGGTGAGGTTCCACATGCAAATACACCATGATGTTTAAAGAAAATTGCCCAAGCAAAATCTTAGAAGGATATTTCAGAGTTCTGAGGTCTCCGTTCAGTTGCTGTTTTGTTTTGATTTTCTTCATTGTGCCGGGAAAGGGAGCAACTTCCTCCTAATACCTTTCTTACCTATGCAAACACACACACACACACACAACACTAAGATCTTCATTTCCCCGTGTATTTTGTAGTATCTTCCTGATGTTCTCTTTTATTCAGTGAAAGCTCACTGCATAGCAATTTGAGGAGTTTCTTGAAAACAAGGCTTTTCATTAGGTCAAGGACTAAACAAGAATCAATTACAGTTGTGGACAAATAAAGAACTCCCTGCTCCAAAACCTGACCTAGAGACCTGGTAGAAATTTTTCTCTGCTGAATTGTTCCCTGGGGTGTAAAGGAAGTAAGCTTCACAATATTTAGAGATGATGCCAGAAGGACACACATCTGGTCTCATACTCCAAGAAATAAGTTACTTTGATTCATGAGAAAGTAGTGAAGCTCAAAGAAGATGATACATAAACTCTGCAAGAGGACAGATGTTTTTCCATCGCTAGCTCTTGGCTACCCTTTGGCTTTCGAGGTTCTTTTACATGATGTATGTATACCAACCTTGCTCTCAAGGTCTTTCTTTGACTATTGGTGGTTAAAATCCCATTGTGCCTATGTATGTATAAACAGCACTGCCATTCTGGGTCCCTACATCTGTAAAAATAGTCTAATACTGTAACTTAGAAATCATCAGCTACTGTATGATGTTAAGGGTATGCTGAAAACAAGGTAGATGAAAGATGAATTTTTGTCCTCCCCCTTCATGCTGGGAGATACCTCAGATTACATTAAAGCAACAGCAAAAATAACAACAAATTGTTCAATGTGAGTACAAAATAAAATGCCTGTTCTCCCAAGATTTAAATAAGTTGAACTAGGCTTTTTTGGAAGTGGATTTAACATTTTCATTAAAGTGCTTTTGGGGGGTCACAACTTGTAGATATGATTTATATACAACACAATTCACCCATTTAAAGTGTATAATGCAATGTGTTGGGGATTTTTTTGGTGTATCCACAGTTGTGCAAAAGTCACCACAATAAATTTTAGACCATTTTTGTCACACCAGAAAGAAAGTTCCCCCAACTCCTTTGCCCAATCCACTCTTCCTTCTCAGTCTTTGGCAATCACTAATCTACTTTCCCAACATATACAGAATTGCCTATTTTAAGGCATTTTCTATAAAATGTCTTCACAAAAGGATATCATCCTTTTTGACTGTGTTCCATCACTTAGCATAATTTTCCCAGAGTCATCCATGCTATAGCACATATCAATGTTTCATTCTTTGTCATTGCCTAGTAACATCCCATTGCTTATACAATTTGTTTGTCTATTTGCCAATTGATGAAAATTTGGGTTGTTTTTATATTTGGGCTATTATGAATAATACTGCAATGAACATTTATGTATAAAGTGAAACTGCTGGGTAAAATGGTAACTCTATGTTTAATCTTTTTGGGAACTGAATGACTGTTTTCCGAAGTGGCTGCACCATTTTACACTTTTACCAGCAGTGTATGAAGTTTCCACCATCTTCACATCCTCAACAATGCCAGTTATTATGTCTGTCCTAGGAGGTTTAAAGTGTTATCTCATTGAGGTTTGGTTTGCATTTCTCTGATGGCTATGAGGTTCAGCATCGTTTCATGGGCTTACTGGTCATTCTGTGAAGAAATATCTATTCAGATCTGCCCATTTTATAACAGTTGATTTGACTTTTAAGTAATGAATTATAATATTTTATTCTCTTATATTCTAAATGTAAGTCCCTTATAAGATTTATGGTTTGCAAAAATTTTATCCCACCCTATAGGTTGTCTCTTCACTTTCTTGATTATGCCTTTGGAAGTACAAAAGTTTTTAATTTTGATAAAATCGAATTTATCTATTTTTATTTTGGCTTTGATGTCATATCTAAGAAACTATCACCAAATACGAGATTACTAAAATTTACCCCTATATTTTTCCTAAGGTTAGCTTTTATATATAGGTCTTTGATTCATTTTGAGTTAATATTTGTATATGATATAAAATAGATACCCAAATTTGTTCTTTTGGGTGAGGATACCCAGTTACTCTAGCATTATTTGTTTAAAGTGATTCTTTTCCAATTAAGTATTATTACACCATTACTGAAAATCAATTGATGTTGGATGTGAGTTTCTCTTTACTCTCAGACATATTTCAATTATCAATGTGATTATCTTTTTTTGTAAAGATTTTATTTATTTATTTTTAGGGAGAGGGGAAGGGAAAGAGAAAGAGAGGGAGAGAAACATCAATGTGTGGTTGCCTCTTGCATGCCCCCACTGGGGACCTGGCCCACAACCCAGGCATGTGCCCTGACTGGGAATCGAACTGGTGACCCTTTGGTTCGTAGGCCAGAACTCAATTCACTGAGCCACACCAGCCGGGGCCCAAATTATTATCTTTATGCCAGTACTACATTGCCTTTTTTTGGGGGGAGCATTGTTCCCTTCATTTTTTCCCAGCTATATTGAGATATAATTAACATGTAACATTGTATAAGTTTAAGATATAAAAACTGATTTGATACACATATATATTGAATGATTATCAGAATGAAGTTAGTTAACATATCCATATAACAACTTTTTTTGTGGTGAGAACATTTAAGATCTACTCTGTTAGCAAGTTTCAAGTATAGGACACAATATCATGACTGTAGTCACTGTGCTGAATATTAGATCCCCCGAACTTTTCTCCTAACTGAGAATTTGTACATTTTTACTAATATTTCCTCATTTCCCCAACCCCTACCTCCTATTGACTACCAATCTACTCATTTTTTTATGATTTTGACTCTTAAAGAGTCTATTACATATACATGATAGCATATAGTATTTGTCTTTCTCTGTGTGACTCATTTAACTAAGTAGCAGCATTTCCGTCTTTCTCATGGCGAAATAATCTTCTGTTAATATATGTACCACAGTTTCTTTTTTCTTTTTTCCTCAAATTCACTGAGGTATAATTGATATACAACATTATGTAAGTCTAAGGGGTAGAATATAAAAAGTGATTTGATATACGTACACTATACCACATTTTCTTTATCCATTTATCCATCTATGGACTTAGGTTATTTCCATATCTTAGCCATTGTGAATTATGCTACAGTGAAGGTGGGGGTATGGATATCTCTTCAAGGTAGTGATTTCATTTCCTCAGCATATGTAACCAGAAGTGGGATTTCTGGATTATATGGTAGCTTTATTTTAATTTTTTTTAAAAACACCATACTGTTTTATACGATGGCTGCACCAATTTACATTCCTACCAGCAGTGCACTAGGGTTTCCTATTCTGCATGTCCTCATCAACACTTGTTATCTCCTATATTTTTGACAACAGCCATTCTAACATGTAGGCAGTGGTACCTCGTTGTGGTTTTGATTTGCATTCCTGATGATTAGTGATGTTGATTACTTTAACCTGTACCTGGCCATCTGTATGTCTGCTTTGGAAAAATGTATTTTCAGTCCTCTGCCCATTTTTTTATCTGATTATTTGGATTCTTTGCTATTGAGTTGTATGAGTTTCTAATATATTTTGGATATTAACCTCTTATATGTTACATGATTTGAAATATTTCTTTCATTTTATAGGTCCCCCTTTGTTCTGTTATTTCTTTTGCCATATAGGAATATACTGTCTTAATTAGTGTAGCTTTGTAGTAAGTTTTGTAATTGGCAAGCGAGTCTTCCAGCTTTATTCTTCTTTTTTAAGAATGTTTTGGCTATTCTGGTCCCTTAAATTTCCACATGAATTTTAATATCTACTTGTCAGTATTTGCTGAAGTGCATTTTTGTTGCATGAAAATATATTGTGAAATAAGGTAAAACATAACAAACTATGAGGGGATATATTCTGTGAATTTATACCTAATTATTTTGTGATTACATAAGAATAATCTTAAAACAATTTTAGATATAACTGTTCTAATAAAATATATTAGAAATTATATTGAAAAATAATGTTTTATATTAGGAACATCAGTTAATGAATTTGTATTTTGTTCTATTTCACAATACCCAATTAAGAGGTATTGTGAAATCAATATTCATTAGAATTATTTTATTTGAATTAAAAGTTCATACCCAAGCAATATAATATTCAATTTCAATGATTGTTAAGTAATTAAAGAAAACTTAGCATTGCTGTTTGTCACAGTTCCATGTTTAATTATGAAATGTGCTTATTTAATATTTAAAAAGAGTAAGAATCACTAGGTCAATAATTTACAAATTTTCTCAAGGATTTGAAAGGCATATGGTACATATTTATAGACTACATGATTTAGTAAGTACATTTATCTAAATCAAATACAAGTAAAAAGTAAATTCAAAGAATAGATTGTACATATTAATAAAATTCATCCATGAATTTGATGATGTCCCTATGTTTTTTTATGCCTTATTTTTAATGAATATTAGTCTTATTTTATGTGAAAAGAAATGTCCAAAAGTATCTATGTGGAAGATAATACAGATTGTTTAATTAGATTTGATCAGATCTTATTTAAAGAGTCTTTTAAAAATATTTATTGAGCACCTATTATGTACTAAACAATAGAGAAAGTGGCTTCACATTTATGGTCACATTTCACTCAGTTCAGATTACAATATTCTCACTACTTTTTAAAAATTAGATAACTTTGTTCCTATAAGTTTAAGTGACTTACCAAGATTAGCTAAATAACTGGTCAATTGGGATTCATGGTCAGGCTATAAGACTCCAGATCTGATTTTCTTTACATTTATCTTGTCTCTCTCTAATTTTTTTAATAAACCTGAAGTGCTACACTGGAACTACGAAACTGGAACTTGGTTATTTAGGAGGGCTCTTTATTGAGATTCAGCTTTCTTCTAAGACCCAATATAACAGAAGATTAAACCATTTAAACACAGAGCATTTAAGCGAGATTAGAAAAATTTAAAAAGAAGCAAACCCCAGCCTACGGCCCATGCTGACCCTGTAGTCCTTCAGCAGCCCAGCCGCAGGATGTCTGCATTGGTTTGGCTCCGGCAGCGACAGAACCCTTCATTACAGCCAAAGAGGGTTTGGTCCCTTTTACTTTCAGTTGAGCATTCTGCTAAAAAAAGTTTCAAAAAATTCAAGGAATATAAAAACAAAGATAAAATTCTGACTCATGTAGAATAGATTATATTGGAATCGGTGGTACAGGAAGGATAAAGAAAATTGAGGGAGTGAAGTAATAAAGTAGTAGAATGAAGAGACATAAAAGAACAATAATTTGAAATACTTTTATGCTACCATAATTTAATACAAAATTTATTTACCATAATGACATATATTCTTTCATTTATAATTTTTCAATTTTACACAAAAGTACATGTGTATGTGGAAAACAGCTTACTGTAATAAAACCTAAATATATAATTTACCTCCAAACCAGAATAATACATTCAGAACTATTAAGCAATATAGAATTGAGGCAAGTTAGATAATAGTATAATTATTAATCAATATAGAGTAATGTGAATAGTCTTACCTTATGTCAAAACATACCTTTCTACTGCTTTGATTTATTTTATCTTTTGTTCAAGTTCAGTCTCTTCCACAAAGCCTTGTATGCTGAATTTATTGGGATCAGTATTTTCAATTTTAGACTTTTAATTAATATTTGTAATTCATCTGAATTGTCTTAAACATTGAAATCATTTAAATATATGTATTATATTGAGTGGCTTTAAAGTATCTGTTTTAAGAAAAGGTACAGGGAATAAGAAGCAAAATTGGTAAACATAAAATAGACAGAGGGAGGTTAAGAATAGTATAGGAAACAGAGAAGCCAACGAACTTATATGTACAACTCATGGACATGGACTAAAGGTGGGGCAGATGCTAGAGGACGGGGGGTGGGGTGCAGGGTGGAGGGAGATAAAAGGGAGAAAAAATTAGGACAACTGTAATAGCATAATCAAGAAAATATGCTTAAAAAAAGAAAATGTTGGTTAGGAAAATTATAAAATTAAGATAATCTACATTTGCATAGAAATTGTAGCAGTTCATTTCTCTCTAAGGGGACATAATCAATTTAATAATTATTGCTAATAATAGCTAATGTCCTTCAGAAATTTTCCCATTGTATATTCAGCTTTAACTCAACAGGTGGAATATAACTCAAGCAACAGTAAAAGTACAGGGTGGAACTCTTGCCTATATATAGTTTCAACAATAACATATACGATGCCAGTATTTCCCGAGGATTAATGATTAACTGGAAGAGCCTGTGGTCTTAGGGCCATTAACTCCATGTGGTCATTAATTTTGTTGAAATATCTTACAACAAGGACATTTGTAACAATTACTTCCTTCTCTTCATACAATTTTTGAGCAGGGTTTTATAATCTTTAGATTTTTTGAAGGTGCTCTTTTATTACTGCTATGAAAAAAATATCAGGGACTCTGCGATAGACATTTAAACAGATTCAGATTATGATATTATGTAATATATATATTGGCATTGTTTCTTTTGTATATACCACAAAGGCAAAGATGTATTATATCTTCATTAATTTAATGGTTCCCAGTACTTTAAAGCCAGAGCACCTATTTATTTATTTTTAAATATATGTTATCG
>PVKM010001927.1:36732-70793 GCA_004027735.1 Carollia perspicillata
GCTATCTTATGGGAACTCCTTTATAGGTAACTCTCTCCTTTTATCTTGCTGTTTTTAAGATTCTCTATCTTTAACTTTTGACATTTTAATTATGATGTGTCTTGGTGTGGTCCTTTTTGTGCTCATCTTGTTTGGCACTTTCTGTGCTTCCTAGATTTGTTTGTGCGTCTAATTCCTTCACCAAATTAGAAAATTTTTCTGTCATGAGTTTTCCAAATAAGTTTTCAACTTCTTGCTCTTTCTCTTCTCCTTCTCATACCCCTATGATTTGAATATTGGTACATTTAAAGTTGTCCCAGAGGCTCCTTAGATTAACATCATTTGGAGGATTATTTTTCTTCTTGCTGTTCTGATTGAATGTTTTTTTCTTCCTTATGTTCCAAATCATTGATTTGATTCTTGGCTTCAACCATTTCACTAATGGTTCCCCGTAAACTTTTCTTTATCTTCCTCAGTGTAACCTTCATGTCTGCCTGGGTATTTTTTATGTTGTTGAAGTACCCAATGAATTCTCTGAACATCCTAATAACCAGTGTTTTGAACTCGGCATCTGATGAGATTGCTTACCCCCATTTTGTTTAGTTCTTTTTCTGGAGTTTTGCTCTGTTCTTTCCTTTGGGCTATATTTCTTTGTCTTCTCATTTTGGCAGCCTCCCTGTGTTTGTTTCTATGTATTAGGTAGATCTGCTTTGATTCCCTGTCTTTGTAGCATGGCCTATTGTAGAAAAGTACAGTAGTAAGTTGGAAAGGGTCATGCCTTAGGTCATGCCCGAGCAGGGCAACCCATGTTGCCACTCTGTTGTTCTATATGAGGGAGGGCTCAGAGAGGATACAGTGCCTCTGTTTGTCCTTTGTAGTTTTGTCCAAGAGGAAACTGTCCCCTAGCACTTGCCCTGATTCCAGACACTTCAGTTTCTCCTCATATGTCATTGATGCCCTTCCAGCTGTTGCCCTGGTGCTCAGCAGGGAAGAGATAGTGAGTTTGTTTAAGTCCTAGTCCATTGCAGGCCCTTTAAGAGGAGATGCCTGAAAATCCTGCCCCTGTTTCTGCTGCCCCAATCTTCACTGGTTTTTACAGACAGAAATTATGGGTCCTTATCTTCCTGGCACCGAAACTCTGTGTTGGGTGGTTTGGTGTGGGGCTGGGATCCCTTACTCCCAAGGTATCATCCCTGCTCTTATCCACCACACGTGGGTGTAGGGCAATCTGTTCCATAGCTACGCCCCTCCTACCTATCGAGGTGAGTTTGGCTTCTTTAATTCCTTGGTTGTCAGTCTTCCATTCGCCTCTACTTTCTGGTGTTTCCGGGCGATATTTTCTTGTAGTCTAGCTATAATTTTTGTTGTGGTTGTACAAGTAGGTGAGTTCGTGTTTATTCATGCCTCCCTCTTGAATGGAAGTCAGCACCTATATAAATGGTTTGCTATATAGTCTACGTTGGCCAATGGTGAAATTTGTAAAAATTCAAGTCACAAAATCTAGACTGTTTCTTACACGTTAAACTTCTGAGTAGTTGTCACTGCTTTAAAGATTTATGTTACTGCTTTTAAGATGCAGGTCAAATTCATTGTGAAGTTCTGGCATCTTGCTTTATTTGGATTTTATAAAGCATTATTTCTACAAAATATATTTGTAGTTATTTAATAATAGAAGAGTGTCATAATTTCACATCATCCATTGTCATAATGCCAGAGAAAATACTAATATTCTATAAATTAAATTTCTTAATTCTCAGAGATGAAAAATAAACTTTTAGTTATTTCTAAAATAACATGAGAGCTCTGGCTGGTGTGGCTCAGTGGATTGGGAGCCAGCCTGCAAACCAAAGGGTCATGTGTTCAATTCCTAGTCTAGGGCACATGCCTGGGTTGCAGGACAGGTCCCCAGGAGGAGGCGCATGAGAGGCAACCACACAGGGATGTTTCTCTCCCTCTCTTTCACCCTCCCTTCTTCTTTTTCTAGAAATAAATAAATAAAATCTTTAAAAAGTAAAATAAAATAACATGAGAATATCAACAATGTTTTAAATATAGACCCTATTTAGATAATACTGTAAATGACATGGATATGTGTGAAAATACTTATCATCAATAAAAAACTGTAATATATAATTGTACTTGGTTGTGGCTTCTTGCATTATAGTATGAAATTCAATGTTATTGACAACTTTTATACTACACATGTATAGATAATTCACCTCCATCTTTAATTGATATGTATTACTGGAACCAACAGGGAATGCGGTAAGTAAACCCCTAGCAGATCTAAGATGCAACAAGCTACTGAAAAGACCATGTCACATTGAGGTAAAATGAATCCTACACTGCCTAAAATGAACACGATGTGAGACAAAAAACTGATGTTACATCTTATTGACAATGAAAGTGCCAAATCATGCATGTTAATAGAGCTACCCTAACTGGATGATACATTTAAAATGCAGTTACAGAAGCAGACGCTAATCTCTGTCATGATAAGCTATGTCACCTCTACTTGAAATTCCACTGGGCAATATTAATTCAAGCAGAGATGTGAATTACTAATAAATGAGGAATACCGAGTCAATTACTGATTTCATGCTTTTATGATTAGAGATTTATCTAGATAATATCTGCAATTTAATACACTGCCCTCTAGCGATCTTGACTGTTTATAAAGAACATATTTTTACAGGCCTATTTGCACTGTTCATTTCAAGTTCCACATTGCCATGGAGGGGCAGGGAGGGCCTAGGCCACAATGTTGTTATTTTTCTCAGTGCTATAGTCTATGTGTGACTTCCCTGTAATTGAACTCTTCATCAGGGTTTATAGCTGAATTCCTGACCTCTAGCAGAATTTACTTGGCTCTATTTCTCTTTTGGGAAAAGTAGTCATAAAAGAAAAAGCAAAATCTATGTATTAATAAATTGTACTGTGATACTGCAAGGGCTTTATGCCATCAAGAATTCGTGCACTTTTTAAAAATTAGTGTTGTCTTATACTTTCGTGAAAAGCCAGTAATATTTTAAGTTCAAATCAGTAATTCTAAATTCCTGTCTTTTACACTTCCACCCCAAAATGCTGTACTAATTCTTGTATATTTTTTGTATCCCTGCTGATTACCAGTTTAATTTGTGTATAAACAGGTATCCCCCTGGGAATAGTTTAAATTAAAGTTCCTCAAATATGCATTTCATTTAGTCTACAAAAAATTTTTGCATAGCAAACATCTAATGAATTAAAAGTACATTTATTAGTATTTAAAGGCCTTAATTTTACACAAAATGCAGAAGTAGAAAGAACAGTATTTTAATATCTATAAAGATCATTTGTCTTGTCAATGTATATGCTTTTATTTTTAAGAGTATTAATTTCTTACTTTAAGAATGCATGTATGTAAGCTATACTCTGTTTGGTTGAATGGTAACTACAAGACAAACTAGAATTCATGCAACCTGTTTACTGATATTATCATTACAGGTTGCTCTCTAATTTCTTGTTGGAAAGCATATTTTTTATTTCATCATATGAAAAATTCATTTGTACCAAATCTGAAATTAGGGCTGTAGACCTGTTTTTCCCAGGTTAACAAAGGGTCAAATAAAAATACAGTTTAAATCAAGTATTTCCATCTGTGGTTAACCTGATTAGAAAGAGGTCAGTAGTGGAATGAATGGTTGCCAAAAATCCTCTTTGGCCAAGTCTCCACCTCCAAAGTGAAGTATTAAATTGAGAATTGAGTCAATTATGCGAATAAGTCATGCTAAAAAGCACTTTCCACAGAACTCTATAAATAATTTACCTAAGTTGTGTTGTGGGAATTTGGGCCATATTCAAGGTCAGAGACCTAGAAGAGAAGAGAATGTTCTTATTCTCTTTTCCACTTCCTCCCTTTCTTTTTTCTTTCCTCCCTCCCTTCATTCTTCCTTCCCCCTTTCCTTCCTTGATTTCTTCCTTCCTTTCTTCCTTCCTCCTTCTGTCCCTCTCTCCCTCACTCTATCCATCCCTCCCACCCCTTCCTCTCTTCCTTTCTTCCTTTATTCCTTCCTCCTTCTTCCTTCCTTTCCTCCCCAACTCCTCTCCTCCATTCTTACCTCCCTTACTTCCTTCCCTCCCTCCTTTTCTTCCCTTCTTTTGATCCCTTCCTCCCTCCCTTCCTTCCTTCATTCTTTGTTTTTCTCTGAGTTATCCTGATACATCTTTACTTTTCACTTCACTCTGCTGGTACAGGCCTTACCACCAATACCCTACTATTCCCAGTAGAGTAATTTTCTTTGTGGCTGCAGAACTGACACTTGCATGCCTCAGATTCTTTGTTCTGACAACAGCACTTAAAACAACTTCCCTTCCTAACTGCAGGTTGTGCTTTGAGATTAATAAGTGAATAGATATCAGCAAAACTGAGCCACACACTACACTTTATTATACTTTCTCTAGGAAAGAAGTAGGTACCCCCAGTCTTGCCCTAATGCTGCATATCTAGAGACCCTCTGCAACAAGATCCTTCAGATGTCCCCAGTATGTAATTTAGAAAGTTGATGTATACAGCATAAAATATGATGCTATAATCCAGGATTCACAGAGGACATGGTAGTCCTGTCTATTCATATGTATTATCTCCCTAAAGTCCTTATTAATATGATAACTAAGCACTTGCTAAGTATCAATACATTTTTATTCTTCACTGCCCAAGAAAAAGTTGGTAATTTAATAATAAAGAAAGAACATCACTTAATGTGAAGTTGCTTAAATATTAGGTAAATTAGTCCATAGAGTGAAAATAATAAATAATATTTTTGAAAACCTACAGGGTCCAGCACAAATAACATCCCTTTTTATTACAAAATATTTTATTACACAATCATAAGCATGTAATTCTATAACATAACAATATCACACTCAAACACACCATATGATAAGACAGGTGAAATATTCAAATTAAAACTATAAATTATTACACCCATATTATTACCCTACTAACCACACTCAAGCAGGCATTACTTCTGCTGGACCCTGTATATACTAGACATAGTTAAAGTGTTTTTTTTTTTAAGACTTTCCTTATTTATTTTTAGAGAGGGGAAGAGAAGGAAAAAGAGAGGGAGAGAAATATCAATGTGTGGTTGCCTCTCGCATGCCCCAAACCGGGGACCCAGCCTGCAACCCAGGCATGTGCCCTGACTGGGAATCGAACTGGCGACCCTTTGGTTCACAGGCCCGCACTCAATCCACTGAGCCACACCAGCCAGGCAGTTTAAGTGTTTTTACATGAGATATTATTATGTTGATGTTATGGATCAGGAACCTGAGGCACAAAAAGTCAATGTAAACTTGACCGATGAAACAGAGTAGCTTTTGAATCCGTATAGTCTGATTCCACTCTTTACCACTCTGTTAATCGTCTAGTGCAAGGTCCCCAACCTCCAGGCCACAGAACAGTACAGGTCCCAGCCTGTTAGGAACTGGGCCACACAGCTAGAGGTGAGCTTGAATGTAATGCTCTGTAATCATCCCCAAGCCATCCTCTCCACCCACCATCTGTGAAAAAATTAGCTTCCAAGAAACTAGTCCCTAGTGCCAAAAAGGTTGGGGACCACTGGTCTAGTGAATATAATCATAACTATGATAAAACTAAAAAGTACTCTTTCTGTTTCCCATTATTATGTAAGTAGTTTCAGAGTCCTTTTGTTTTAAAGTTGATCTATATTTTAGGCAACATTTAGGGTGAAAAGTTTGTTATTAACATACCATTTTTAAGAACTGTATTTGAAAATATGGACAGTAACAACAATGACTTACACTATTGAAACAAAATTTAATTTAAATTTAATATTTTTAACTTTACTATTTGAATTATTACTTTTTTAGAGAATGTTTCTTTTATGTGGTCTGAATTTTTAACCTTGATACAACCTCAACTTTTCAATGAGCCTTAGCATTTGCTACTAGAACACTAATACAAGACTTTGGAGTAAAATCTGGCAGGATATGTTGAACGTAACATTACACGGAGTTATAATAATAGCTGAAAAAATGTCTTACATGGTGCATGCGTGTTTGTGGACATGAGCTCATAGCCATGTGGGTGTGCATGAACAAGGAAGGACATGCTAGTGTTTCTTTTACACCTAAAACATGTACTATTCATCTTTCTTCCTCTTGAATCATATTATTATCATTAAGCCTATGGATTTAGAATAATGAATGGTTTAAATTTATACTTTTTAATCTTGTGAGATCTAATAAATATCAAAATGGTAAGACCATTTTATCCTTCTTTAGGAGGCTAATTGAAAAGTACTTTTAATTTCTCCTACTCTATCCTACTTATTTAAAAAGTAAAAGAAATATAAAAATATAATAAGGAAATCTAGAGTATTTATTACCAAATGTATGAAGTTCATGTTAATATATTTTATTCTTCATCTCTCTTAAAATTATTGTTCTGAAAGTCTTGGCCAGGAGACTCTTTCTTCAACTAAGCCAGGTAATTTTTCTGCCCATATATTTCCAGTTAGGACATGTGGTCACAATAATACCAGTGTACTTCATATGCAAAGTCACTAACAATAGAAATATAAAGCTTTTGAAGTAGCAAAAGTATTTAATGTCTAAACATTTTCATAACTGTAACAATTTAGGAAATCAACCTATTAAGGTTAATAAATGCTAGCTCCGCCCAAAGTTGATATTTAAAAATAAACATGTAATTCAATCCTATTAGCATTACCAAATAAGAGCCACTGAAACTTAGTTATTTTTTTCCTATGAGGAATTATGTCTTAGAATTCATTCAAACCATTGTATGCTGTGCTGTAATATAACATACTAAACATATAAGTAGTTAATATAAATGCGGTATCATCCCATAGCATGTATGTTTTCTACTTTTCACTTTCTGTGTGCAGTTTGAAATCATCAATACCTGTTCCAATGAAATGTAGCTCATATTTTTATAACCACCATCACCTATTATCTCTGTGTTTGTTCAAGGGAGCTATACAAAATCATGGTTCCACAATGTTGTTTTGTTTTAATCATGGGTTTTATTGAGTTTTGAAAATTTGAAAGCGATAATAAATGGGCAAATCAAAAACAAAATTTCTTAATCATGGAAAATATAGATAAAGCCCTAATGTTAGATTAACATACAATGCTTTTAGTATATTAATATGCACAGCATAAATATCCTGACATTCATTGGTTTGCAATAAGACCCAAGTGAATAGATCATTAGTGCAATAGAGAGGCTTTAACTATCACAGAAAATAGAGTTATGGAGGAGTTCAAAAAGCTCTGACTGAATTTGTGGTTTTCGTTCCAGTATGACTGCTGACCCCAGCTTGGAGAACATAGATCCTCAAAAGCAGGGTTATTTGAAAAGCTTCTAATGAGATATTTGCTCCGCTGTATATTTGGAAAACTATATAAATTTTAAGAGGTTGTACCTTATAAATTTCCCTGACGAACTAGAACTTCCAGGTCTTCAATACCGGTACTTGTTTTTACTATGAGTGTGGGATTTATGTCATGCAGAACATAGACCTTGTTTCAAGAAAAATATTTACTATCCTACAGTGAAAGCAAAACACATTTGTGGAAACAAAATCACCCTCCCACTGAATTATTTATCCTATGCTAAAAGCCAGTCAGATAAGGGACATGTAAGACAGAGAAGACATGGGACCAGCGGTAATAATGGCTTTTTAGTTTTCGAGTTCTAAGATAACTGTCTTCAAATACTCTTGCATATTCTATCAACCATCCTAAAGAAGCATTATATATCCCCACCTTAATAAATGTATGTTAAATTTAACTTTAGTAAAAAACATAAACAAATTAAAAACTCTGCTCTCTTAAATTTAACTTCATTAGAAAGTACTATATTTAAATTTAACTTTAGTAAAAATAATGGAAAGCTTTGTTCCCCTAAATGACAGTTACGTGGCATCTTTGCTCAGGTACACATCGATGAGGAAGGAACCGCTGCAGGAGAAACATCAGCTGGTCTTGCGAATCACACATTCTGAGTTACCTGGTAGGAACAAAACAAGGTGCTTATACCGATTTTTCATGAGAAAAATGTTCATGAGAATATCACTTTTGTGAGAGAAAACTATATGAAATTTTGGCATTGTATATATCACATTTTTCCTAAACAATTATGGAAAATGCATATTTATGCACAGCCTGCTTTATGTGTTTGTCACTGAACTCTGTCTTCCCCTGTCAGGGGTAATATCTGAGCCAGAAAATAGGGTACAACCTCTGGGCTTAGTCCTCAGTTTTTAAAGAAGAAAAACATTTACTATCATGACCATCCAAAAGAATAAGAACTGAAAGGTTATTTTGGGTGGGAAAAAAAAGTGTGGAGAAAAATCAAAGCATTCCTTGACTTCAAAACTTCTAACTTCCAATCAACATCATGTTAATCAATTTTTGTTCTACCTACCTTCTAAGAAGAGCTACTAATAACATGACACTGAGAAGTATTATTTTTTTAAAAAATTAGATGAAATTAACAATAACAACTTGGAGTTTTTAGCAACCCTCGAAAAATGTAGAAATAAGGAATTTGTAAAATGAAAAGAGAGCTCAGAGGAAACAGATTCTCAAATCATTCAAAATAAACTTTAATTTACACAGCAAACTGTTCCAAAATATCTTCGTTCACATAATGTTTAATCTGTATTTTGAAATAATGTTTAAAATTCTTTCAACTAAATTTCAGTTCTGTTAATGATCTTTAAAAAAAATGAGAGTATCTATTTTGAACCCTGTTAAAAAGCCATCCGTCTTTCATACCTCAGTGTGAATTGCTTTATAGCATGTTTCCCTCCTAATTGTTCTATTTAAACAGGAAGAGGAAAAAAGTTAAGTTACTTTGATGGGTAGGACTCCTGAGAATTCTTGGGATCTTAAGGTAAGAGAGAATTTCAAAAAATTAAAAAACAAATAAATGAGCCCCAAAGACAATCTACATCTAGTTTGAAAAGTTAGTCTTGGATGACCCTATTATAAAGAAAAAAGAAAAAGTTTTGTTCTTGCTGTGCTGTGTGCCCTCCAACTCCATGAGCCTGGAGTCTAGACTTGTTCCATTAGTAACATGATTTAGCTGTGCTATTGGTCAAATAGAAATTTGTGCTTAGGCCTAGCAACCTCATTATTTCTAATGTTGTTTCTACGGAAAAGTACATTTCAAATTCCAGATATGAATTTTAAACTTTTTGAATTCATTGTGTAACTTGGAAGCAGCTTTTTTTGGTCATCTTTTCTTTTCTAATTGTATGTAAATGACTGACACTAAATTGATTGCATTGAGCACACAGGATAATAAGAGTGCAATAATAAAAATTTGTCTTATAATTTCCCTACTATTTTATTTATTTTAAAAAATATTTTTTTATTTATTTTTAGAGAAGGGCAGGGAGGGAGAAAGAGAGGAAGAGGAACATCAATGCGTGGTTGCTTCTTGAGCACCACCTACTGGAGATCTGACCCATAACCTAGGCATGTACCCTGACTGGGAATCGAACAGCTAACCCTTTGGTTTACAGGCCAGTACTTCATAGAGTTTCAGGAGACAGGTTTACATATATATGCTATATGTACATGAGTAAAACAGTGTACGTGTAATCCTCATAATAATCAGCAGGACAAATATTAGTACTCAAAGTCTACAGGATGGAATTGAGACTAACAATATACTGTGCATCATAATTATTTTAAATATAATGGTAATGTTTTTCAGAGAAAAAGTTATAAAGATAATTGAGTACAAAAACAACCCTTCACATCTTGTTATTCTGAAGCAAGTGAATGACTAATTTATGACTAATTTTCACGTAAAGGGGAATTAGTGGTCAATGAGGCCGACTTGCTGGCAAGTCCCAGCCGATTTTCAACTTAGAAGTATTTAATTGGCTATTAGCTCAAATTAATATTTATGATAAAAATCAGTGAAACAATGCTAAGGTTCAGACTGTTCTTCCTCCAGATTAGTCCAAATCCACAAGGTTTTCTGAGTTTCCTAGTTAAGCTTACTGCTCAGAGTGACATTGCTTATATAGTACATTTTCAATCATCTACTGATAAAAAGGAGAAATTTTTAGTGCCAAATGGGTAACAGTCTCAAACACCTGTGTATTTGTTCTGAAATGTACTCCTGTTTCTCTACTCACTCAAGATTAGCTCTGTTGCCAACGGGCGGGGCGCTCCCAATCTGGGGCCATGTGTGAGTACACTGGTGCACTCAAGGTTATCACAAAGAAAGGCAATTGCCCTCTTGTAGATAACTGCAGGGGCCTGTCAGACCCTTTCTCCAGTGAACAGTGTCCTTTAACAACCATGAAAAATGTCCGGTGTGTCCACTATTATCTACATATTTTTTGTAACCTGTCTTTACAACTCAGCAGAGCCAAGTGCTTTTGTTGAATAACTCCTTGTTAAAATAACATGACATACCCTAAAAATGTCATTCTTGCTTATTCCCTGGAGATACTGTCTTTTAGTTAATGTATTCCTTCTAGTAATAATTATAGGAATTCCAGTTCTTGACAGAAAAACAGAAAAGAACCACATTTTGAAAAAAAAAAGTGTCAAGACTAATAACATACATGTGGGGCCTCTTGAATTTGTTTAAAATATATGTTTTAAGAGTTGTATGCTTTCTTCCAGTGTTAAGGCTCCTAATCCAGGCTTTATCTCACTGTCCTGGTCTTCAGCATGTAGGTATGTGCTTTCCCAACTCAATATCAAAACATACATCTCGTGTTCTCTATTTCAGGCATTGTGTTCTTTATGAATCAGTGCTGGTGTGGCTCAGTGGATTGAGTGCCAGCCTGCAAACTGAAAGGCTGATGATTTTGATTTCCGGTCAGAGCACATGCCTGGGTCGTGGGCCAGGTCCCCAGACGGGGGGAGCATGAGAGGCGACTGATTGCTGTTTCTCTCACACATCAATGTTTTCCTCCCTCTCTTTCTCCCTCCCTTTCTCTCTCTCTCTCTCGAAGTAAAAAATAATAATAATAATAAAACCTTGAATCAATAAATTTGAAGGAACAGAGAAATGTCAGTGATTATATATTCTCCACTTAGCTAGCACAACAACTAATAAACAGTAGGTGTGAAACATATGCTTCCTGGTAATTTCTGACTATCTAAACACTAAAACTTCCAATGTCTCCGAACTTATTTTATTACTCCTCTATATTACACTTCTACCTGAGATAAGATACCCTAATTAATATCCACTGAAGGAGAAAAAAAGAAAGATAAAAAAGAGTCAATCTTGATTTTGGCTAAAAAACACCACCCCAGACCTTTACGACCCCTCCCATTAGAAATACACCACTGAGGAAGAGTGACATCACTATGTTCAGATGTTAACGGAATCTCTCAGCATCAGTGACTCACTCCCATCTATACTGGGCATGATGTGATTTGAACATGTTCCCAAAGGTCTTTGTTCCTATAACAATTATTAAAATGGCAAATACTAAATACCAAACACCTACCACGTGCACACCCTACCTCCAGAATTCCCCCTTTGCCAGTCACTCAGTCTGAACACCTTTTCCTCTTTTCCTTCACTTATTCAAGGTCCTGCCTCTTCTTTGAAGTTTCACTTTAAGCTAGGCCTTTCCTGGTCATTTCAGGACAGAGTAGTCATTTCTCTCCTGAACCCTTTCAATATTTATGCTTGCAAACACTCATTAGGAACTTGTTCATGGATGGCTGATATTTTTAGTCATTTTTTCCTTACACCTCTATCTTCGAATATCTTAAAACTTCCTGAGCCAGGTTTTGGGGCAGAGGAAAAGGTAAACAGACTGAGCACAAAGGGTTTTGAGGGCAGTTAAAATACTCTGTATAGTACTATGATGGAGAATTCACATCTTTACTCATTTGTCAAACCCACGGAATGTATAAGACAAGACATAAACTATAAACTTTGAGTACTAGAAAAAATCAAGGACAAGAATCATGTCGTTCATGTTTTTATGTGCACAATTCCTAAAACAGAACTTTTAAAATTGCAGATAAATGGCAAACATTTGTTAATGATAATATTAATCTATTGGGGAAAGTATGCTGAATGGGTAGAAGTGAAATGGGGGGGAACTACATGTGCAAAATGACCTTAAAATAAAGTAATATAATATTATCCTTTATATCTAAATGCCTTTTAGTTTAAAAGTATATTTTTATACCTATCTTATTTTTATATACATTTATAAAATATTAATAATGATTTTCCATACAGAGGTACTTTGCAAAACCCACATGACATGTTATCCAATTTAATCTATCCAATTTAGCACCATATATTTAAAAGGCAGAACTATGTTTGACAAGTTTACTCAACAGACATAGTATTTGTGCCTGCTAAATTTCTAGAAATAAGCACAAAGTCTAAAACAGAGAATGCTGGCTTCACCTGAGAACAAAGAAGCAACAGTGCTACCCCATTTCTTTTTCCTCCTGAAATTATGTTCCCTAAATGAAACTCGATACTGCTTGGAGAAAAAGTGGGACAAGAACAGAGCTATAACTTTAGAACAGACTCATTTTCAAGCAGAAATCCAAAATTGGAATGTCAACTAATGCCAGTAGTAACAGAGTTTTGGCTACAAAACAATCAGTTTATGGACTTATTAACAGTTCATAAAATGTATGGCATTCTTCTGGTTCTTGTCACTGGTGAACATATGCTCTCAATTTGCAGCAGACTGAAGCGCCATTCTGTAAATATTAAAAATAGTTGTGAGCATCACAATGGAAATATCTCAAACCACAGTAGAAATACGATTCTTATTCAAAGAACAGCAGATCCTTTCAGACATGATCAATGATTGATGACACTGGGGGTTTTCAGAGGGGGATTTCGAATGGGGATTTTTGAGGTCTTCTAAATGGTGAAAATTGTAACTTCTCAGTTTCATAAGGACATGATAAACCTCATCCTGTTTCAAATGTATGATCCCTCTAGTCCAGAGTTCTGAATTGGCCCCTGGATCCAAAGTTCTCCACGCATGGGCAAAATTGTCTTCAAATGTCAAACTCAAACAGTATTGCCATTACAAACATCTTTCTAATCCTGAATGAGCTAACAGTTTTAGAGCTATGAAGTTACCTTGTCTTTTTGCTCCAAAACACTTGTACTTAATATATTCTACTGTACACATGTGTGATGCTCTTCCTGCTTAGAACATAAGCTATGCAGTGTTAGAGACCCTGCCTTCTCTGTGTGCCCTCTCCAACTGCTGACTTCCACAAGGCATCTAACACAAAGTCAACACCTAAACTACTCAGTGAGTATTTTTTAAATGAACAGAGCACATCAAATCTATTATACCATTGAAGAAAGTATTACAAATATATTTGTAAATATATATATAGGGATCTTGTATTATTAATTATCATGCATTAATTTATCTTTTAAAATGAGTTTTTCCATTCAAGGACACTAAGATTATGATTTTTAAATCGCTTACTGTTCAAGTTAATGCTTTATTTTACTTGTCCTTAGATTATCACTTTAAAGATCTTGAAATGAGTTTTTATCCTCTTTATGAAACTTGATGACAAATTAATTCTAAATTTATTAACATAATTCATATTTACATTTATACATTGAATAAAATGTTTCATTCTCTGAATCTTTACATATTCTCAAAATCTAAATCTTAAGGACTTTGGTTCTATTTAAAGACATAAATTACATTCATAATGCATTATTTTGTACTAAAATGTCATATCCTGGCACTATCTATTTTATAATCACAGATAATTATTTAAGATTTCAAAACTGATACTTTATTAAAGTAGCTCAAAAGTTTCCAAACATCCAATTAAGGCTAGAATAATAAGATAGTCACGATTCTACTTACAGCATAGTATTGAAAAGTAACATGTTTTGTTACTAACAAGACCTAACACACAAATATTAGAATTATTTTAGCTTTGAAGTTTCTAGTATTGTTTAAACACTAGCAAAGGATTTCAATTTGGATTTTTGTCTTCAATGTTATTTTTTGTCTCAGTCTTTAAATCTAACCCATAGATAATTACTAATTTAGTTGTGGTTTATGTTACCTTTTAATGTTTTCTTTTTGATCTGGCACACCCATGAAAGCCAGAGAAATGGTACAATAATATTTACTTTGTACATGTCCAGAATACATATTAAAGGAGGATGGAAATACCTCCTCAAACATTCATGTATAATGACAAGATCAAAGTACTCTGACGACTGACCATACATCCAGAAATACACTGTAATTAAGGTGGGGGAACAGAAACATTCCCTAAGAATCTTCTATTGTATAACTACAAGGAAAAAAGCAGCAATTGTTTGAGTATATTGACTATATCATTCTCTACTTTTTAATTTCCACACAGAATGTGTCTAATATTTCTCCTCTATGAATTTGTGAATATGCTCAACAAATGTTCTTCATTGTGTAGCACTTTTATAATTCCTTAATAAGCAATAGCCTCTGTGAAATAATAATCAGTACATCGCTTCTGTAGTTCCTTAAGGACATTGATTGCACGATATTATCTCTATAGTTGGGCAAATGTGGGGAAGCAAGAGACATCCACATCAGGAGTAATCCATTGGAGCAACATAATAAGAAATTTCCTTCAGGGGAAAGTTTTAATAATGTTACCTAACTCATAGTGCTGTGAGGATAAGTGAAACAGTAACTTGTTAAACAATTAGAAAAGTAAGGTGTACATACTAAATGCTCGACAACAAAAAAAAATTATTATCACCATCGATCTTTGTTCCTCTTCAAGCCACTTCTCTACCCAATTAGACTAACTGCAGAACAGGCTTTCGATTGATGGTGAGTCTTTACTGAGATCTGGTGGATCGTTCCTGGAAAAGTTATAAAATTCATCTCTTCTCTCTCAGCACAGAATTTATCTAGCTGGCTGGTCCACTAGGACCCCTTTGTGATGAACTTGGCAGCTCTAGACTGTAGAGTCAAAATTTAAAAACATGTTTTTACCTAAAAATTCATGTTTACTTCTTTAATTGAGTTCAGTGGATAGAACAGTTTTTAAAAAAGATTTTAAAAGTGTAATTTAAATTCTTATCTTCAGTCAAAGATCATTTTGAGTATGTGTATAATAAATTCCTGTATGATAAACTCTGGGCACCTTTTAAAATGTGCATTATTAACAGAATTATTTTGTTGCCATGTTAAACTTTTTAGAAACCTCAAGATTTAATGGCTATCAACATTAATAAAGTCTTCCTACCTTTTTAGGTTGGCTTCTCAAATACAGGAAAAAGTTTTGTGGCTTGCTCCTGCCAATGGTATGAGAAAAAGACACAAAGAAAATCCATAGGCAACAATGGTTTCAGATTTTAGATCTTTATTCCTTGCTGGCAACTAGTTGAGTAATAGTTCAGGACTGAAAGTAGAGAAGAGACTGTAACTGAAGCTATACCTACCCCTACATTTTAGTCCCTCCACAAAGAGGAACCCCTATTAAGTCAGTTGCTTGTGTGGAGTTATATGACATCCATAGTATTTCTAACTTATCCTGAGAAACAATCTAAACCCAATGTCTAAATTCAGTTGAAAGCTGCTTGTTATCAAAGTTCCTATTCATGCTTTTGGGACCAGACAGATTATTGAGAGAACAGTGGCAAGTCAGAAGAAAACCCCATTTGTAAACTTTTTGTCTTTATTAAAATGTTTTGGCAATGGTATTTGTTTTTCCAGATATTTTACAGATGATTATCTAAAATAATATCATGGTGATGACATAAACTTTTTTTTTATACAGTTAGACTCTATGCACCTTAATAGCTTTACCAGCCTTCTCCCATGCAATACACACCTTGTATGTTTCACAGGCAACATCCCCCTGAAACATTGTGTCTTTTGCATAGGAATTTGACATTGTTCACTACAACTTCCTTTTCACTACACAGATCTCATCAAACCTCTCTTCATTCAAATGCCACCACCACTGGGAAGTGCTTGCTAGACCCCATGGCTAATTGCTCTTCTTAGGTGCCTGGCACTGCACTTTAAATATCTGAAAATATAGTTTGCTTCCAACTTCTTGAGGGAGGAGCCCACATCTCCTTTATATTTGTAGTGATAGCTCCAAGCATAGTTTTGGGGTTAGGTTTGACGCTCCCTACTCACCTGTTAAGTGACAGGAGTGTACTAATTGTTCGCCATATAATTTCTTTGTTATTCAATGTATTTTAGAAGTAAAATGGGCTTATGTTGCAAAGAACCAACTGATGAACAAATTTCATTCATTGTTCAAAAGGACTTCATATTTAATAATGTTGATGAGCTAGATGAAAAGGAAAGGAGCTTTGTTGAAGAAATTGTTACACATTGTGTCCTTTGTGAGGACTACTAAAAACGTGTATTTTATAGAGTAAAGAAAAGAAGAATGATATAAATGACAGCAAGAGTCTGAAAGGAGACTAAACTAGCAACTAATGAATAGATTGGCAGGTTGATGTTGTTGATTCTATCATGACAGTGGATTATTTATGGATTGTGTACGTGGTTCCGAGGAAAGTTGACCAAAATTGTGAATTTGCTTTCTGTAGCTGTCTTGCTCTAATTTTAAAGGAGATTATTCCATTAAAAAATTACAAACTACTTTCTCTTCTATTTGGAATCTTGTTTACACCAGAACTTGAATGCTGAAAATATTCTGTCTCTTTGTCTTTCAAAGAATTCATTGGTTTTATGAATTTTTATTTTTTAATGAGTCGATTATTAGACTACATACTTTAATGGAGCACTAATTTAGTGATAATTTTCTGCTATATATTTTGCAGGAAAATCAGAAAAGTTTTCCTTGGGCTGTAAATATTTTTGCTTGCAAACTTTTCTCAGTTTTTGTCTTTTGGGTTTTTTTTTACTATCAGTTAATGTTTACCACATAAAGTGTGAAGATAGTCAATTCTGCCATTACCCAGACATGGGTGAACAGTCTGGGTAGATTATGAATAATCATTACCAAAGATGAATCAAGAATATTTCTAGGCAATGAAGTTAGAGTAATTAATAAAACAAACAAAATATCTGTCATTATTTCAAGGATATAAACCATAAGAAATTCTATTCTGGAGAGTAATGGCAACAGAATGTTTTAAATAATACAAACCGTGAAAAATTGCTCATGGCTTCAGAAAAGCGATTGTTGCATCTCAGCACCGTATGTCATGATTACACTTGTGGGTGTAGATGGCTGGGTTCAGCGACGGTAAAAGAGCACTTGGGCCTACTCTCGGAAAATGAGCACCAACAACTCCAAGGTAGCTATCACCCAGCCGAACAAAGGTAAATGAGGAATACTACAGAATCAGTCACGAAGGCCCCTCCCTGACATACAGACGGGAAGCTCTTCTTAGATTAGAAGGAAAGGTGAGTTGGAGGGGAGACTGTTGTAAGTATTAGGATGTGATTATGAATGACTTTGCCTAGATATTTTCTCTTTTTTCGTGGAAACCACTTACCATGAGGTGACGTGTGGCTCAGAAAAGCAAAGTTAAGAAGAGTTCAGGTGTCTAATGAATAGAACATGATTAGTGGTGACAATCTCCAGTCCTGACTATTAGGTTGGTTAAGGATTCATGATACCTTTAGGATTCAAACATTATCCAACCAGGACTCTGCACAAAATTAATACAAATAATATAAATCAAAAATAAACATGTGATATATATACACACACAAACCCTGGCCAAATATTGGTGAATATGTATGTACGGGAAGGGTAAAGAAAGCTGTCCAATTTAAAAGTCTTCCTGAAAAAGTTCTGATATGCATGCAAGTTTAAGGAAAACTAAGAAACATAAGGTAAGTAGGAGAAAATCTATACTAAAGTAAGACTTCTAATTAAAGTTATTTTAGAAAAATACCTGTGAAAGTGACAAAAGGAAATGAGGAGGAAGCAGGCCATGCAGTGTGATGGGGGAGAACAAGAAATCAGGTAAGTGACCTACATACATTCAAATAGTCTGAGGTTCACACGTCTGAGCTGTAATTAAGCACAAGTCTCCAGATTTCTCTGAGTCTCACTTTTCTTTTTGAAAAATCTACAAAATGATAGCTATTTGATAAAATTGGTAAAATATTCCGTGGAGTAATATCTAAGACTGTACCTTATA
This sequence comes from Carollia perspicillata, assembly GCA_004027735.1. Classification (NCBI taxonomy): domain Eukaryota; kingdom Metazoa; phylum Chordata; class Mammalia; order Chiroptera; family Phyllostomidae; genus Carollia; species Carollia perspicillata. The sequence continues at coordinate 54,881 of PVKM010001927.1, forward strand.
AATGGTAAATCACTCTTAAAGTTGTTATTACCATTGCCTTATAGTGTGAGAAAAATGAAATTTAGACAAATTACTTTGGAGATATAATCTTAGGCAGAAAAGAATAAAAACCATAAAGGAAGAATAAAGAAGTCTCACTAATACAAAATTGATATAATGGCATAGGTGTAAATGATAAAAATATAAAAGAAAAGTATTTTTAAAGTTATAAGTTAAATATTAATAAATATATCATGAGTTATAGTTAATAATAGCTCTAAGATACTTGTTAGTTTTTTAAAATTCAAAAAGTAGCATAATTTCCTTAGGAATATTGAAGAAAATATACAAAGGTTAAGTATAAGGAAAGGGAATTGTACCTTAATTTATTAAACATTTAAAGCAACAGTCACAGCAAGATAGATAAGAAGTAATTCAAGATCCTGAAGTAGAAACCATGTATTTTCTAATTCAACATGAGAAGCTCTTTTGAGGGGACAGAATATTCAGCCAATGGCTAGAAGAGGCATGCTGATGAAGGTGCGGACTGTTTTCCTCCCAATAATACTTAAAAACCCGGGATGAGAAAAAGTACTCCAGTTCAAGTCCGTTCATAAGAGATGTGATTTCATAACTGTCAACATTTTATGTAACCATGTTATAGTACATGAAGTCATTAAATTTCAGTGATAGTACTTATAATTCATCAAAAATTCAGTACATATCTGCATTGTTACTTTCATTATATAGATTTTGTTCTATTTTTCCATCAATTTTTCATTGCGGAAAATATTAAAATTATGAATATCCATCTTCAGACCACCCGCCATTCTGACCATTGTTCTCAGAGACAGAGTATCTACCTGGATCTCGTTCTCTGCATTTACTCACACACACAAATGTGCACACACATTGACACGGTCTACTTTGGTGAACAAAATTGGGATTTTACTAAAGATATCATTCTACGACTTGCTTTTCAAAAACAGGCTTTAAAATCTTTCCATGACATTATCTGTTACATTTTTAAGTAGCTCCACAGTGTTCTATAATATGGATACACCATAATTTACCTATGTCTGTAACTCTGGATGCTAAGTTTGATCTAATTTACTCTATTGCAAAAAATCCTGTAGCACATTTGTATGTACATCTTTAAGCATATCTGTGAGGAATATTTCTGTAACATATTCATACAGAAAAACCCTTGGGTCTAAGTGTGTATATATATTCTTAGCTAGTAAGAATAACACACATATATTATTATATATAACCACAGCATATAACATATATGATATATCATATGTGTTATATATAACATATATGTCATATACCATTTATATTATATGTAAATTGTATGTGTATATATTATTAGTACTAAAAGTACTCTCCAAAAGGACTTTAGGAATTTACATTATAATGTTAATGTTTACTACCTAAGAATTATGTAAAGCATCATATTGCAAGTGGATTTCAACATTACATGAGTAAATTCAATCTGATTTATGTATTATTATCAGGATGTATGGTTTATGCTAAGATTATATATTTTTATATTTTTTGTATATCATACAAATTTTGCTTTCTATCAAGAAACTTCAGAAACTATCAGAAAGCTTGAGGCCAAGTATGTGATATTTCAAGCACACTGTATTAAAATTATAGCATGATTTTATTTTAAGAACATTACTCTATGCAATATCCCCAGAAAAAATAATAGTAGAAAATTTTAGTTTCTTGAACTTGCAATCTGAAACAAAGAAACCCAAATAGAAGTTCAATTAAATGTGGTCTTTTCAAAATCGCTGTTATGAAAAAGTTCACCTGAGATTATTAATGTGGAAAAGAGAGAGCAGTATCTTTTTTTCACTTGAGAACAAGTGTTCATTTATACAATTGATTTCTGTGAAATCATTTGTAGCATCTGTGTATAATTACTCTTGATGTACATATGTGTGTGACTCATATATATTCCAAAGGAATTACAGATAATGGTGGTGAAATCTACATAGTTTGTAAACAATTAGATAGGTCAAGTGAGAGAAAAATATATGTGAAAAATATATGTGAATGTAACTTCAAATTTCTTTCCTTTGTGATTGGGAAAATGGTGATACTATTAATTGAAACACATTGAACTTCTTTAATCCTCACCTGAGGACACATTTATTGCTTTAAGTGAGGGATATAGGGAAGGAGAGAGAGAGAGAGAGAGACAGAGAGAGAGAGACAGAGAGAGAGAGAGTTCTATGTGAAAGAGAAATGTTGATCAGTTGCCTTCCATAAATGCCTTTGGTAATTGAACTGGCAAACAATATGCCCTGACCAGGGATTGAACCTGCAATTTTTTGTGCATTAGATGATGCTCAAACCATCCAAGTAGAAAGAATATATCTGATTTTATGTAATTTTAAAGAGACTTTAGCCACTTTGCATCTCAGAAGATGAGTATCATATGTGTAGATAGCATGGAGGGCATATAGAAACTGTTGTGACAGGTATTACCAAAGATCAGTCAAATAACACAAACAGGATATTAGCACATATTTTGTGTGTTATATGCATTATATACTGAATTCTTACAATAAAGTAAGCTAGAGAAAAAAACATAGGGAATGGAAAATGCATTTTCACAATGTATTTAAAAAATCCATGCATAAGTGGACCTGTATAATTCTAACCCTTGTTGTTTGAGGGTCAACTGTATGACATTGTGTGCACATGTGTGTATGGATGCCTATATGAAAGATACATGAGTATATAAAATATTTTATTCCATAATGTATTTGTGTTCACTAAAATATAAATACATAAGCAAACAAATAAATTTGATGCCTGAGGAACATGCACAATTTACACTGAGGTTTTCTGTAACCCAGGGGCTATGACTGCATATCCTAGAACTATTCATAATCCATTTTGAGATTTATGACTTCAGAGCAAAGAAATTCCAAGCAATAGAAATTTGCAAGTTTCTGTTTTGAGATCCTTTACTGGCTTTCTGTTTCAAGGTTGCATGACTACCAAATTTGTTTGAATATCAGAATCACTCCACAGACTTAACAATACATGTTTTCAGGCCATGGTCCAGAAATACTGAATTCAAATGTCCAGGAGCTGGTCTGGTGATCTTTATTGCACTCAGCCCAGGCTCTGTCCTGATGATCAGCTAGCTGCTCAGAGTTACTTTCTGTGGGGTTTTCTTAAATCCAGTTCATTCTGCTTTCCTTTGAATGGACCGCTATTAATTTTATTTTTGCCTTTGCATATTTCTGTCACTAATTCCATTTCATTACCTGATTTAAGTTTCCTTAATATAACCACTTTTTTAAGGGAAATATTTCAATTTGATCTGGGGTGTTAAAGTAAAAATTAGAAAATATCATTGAAGAAAGATATATTCATTTAAGAACAAAAGAAATATATGTTTCTATACAAATCCTTTTATTTTCAAGTATTAGCCTATATTAGTGTCCTAATACAATTTGCAATCACTAGGCATCATATCACTAATCTAATAAGGATGGAAATATTTTTAAAGGAAAATGGAAAAATAATGATAGGTGCACCTTTGATTATAGGTGCACCTTAATTTATAAGATAAGTGTGTATCTTAAAGATTGGCTGTTGAGGTAATTTCTATTGACTAAATTATATGTTCTCATTGACATGGCTTGATCATTGCAGAAACATGATTCTTGGAATGTGGTGCAAAAAAGAATGTGGTCTTGAGGCTCAAGAAGAAAACAAACATAACTCTGATGTCAAATTATTTTTAAATCATATATTGAAATGTATATTATAGATGTTTTGCAATCCTATAACTAGAAAGAAGTAGTGTACCTCAACCACCACGCATTTAAGGTCTTAAGTAAAGGAAATGAAACCTATAGGGAGAAACAGACTAGCTAAAGCATATTGGTGCTTCCTTCCTGTTGGGGTAACGCAGTATCCGTGTATCCTTAGTAACCGTGGTCTTTTTAAATATTCCAAACTTAAAACAAATTTTAGCAACTATGCCTCAATTATTGTCTTGAAGTGTGAAATGTAAGACGATGATGATTAAGGAGATGTAGTTAGGAAAAGTGTTTCTAAAAGCTGGATTTTAAAAATGGATTTCCAGTAACCTAGGACATTTTGTAATAAGTATTTTGATAAACATTATTTTCTTGATGGTTGATTCCCTTTCAGTGAGGTCTGTCCAAACAGTTTCAGGATAATTACAGTTTGTGAAATCTCATTTTCTTTAGTTTTGAGCCTGAATTTTACAGTGTATAAACATTTGGTCTGACAGACTCCAAACTTTCAATGCATTAAAGTTATTTAATGGCCGCTAAATTCACCTTGTATCTTATTCAACATTCCTCACACAACCACCTAATGGATTACTTTTTCATTTGACATTCCTCTGTCCTAAGCAACTTAGGTAATTTATCCACTGGAAAACCCTGTAAAACTCTGATTAAGTTCACAATAGCAGACAGTGGAATTCAGTCCTTCCCTAGCTACTGCTGGGCTTGAATAGGGAGCTGACTGAGTTACAAGGTGAACTGCATGTGTATGTGTGACTCCAAAAGGGCTGCGACCTTGTGGTGCAGATCGCAGTGGTTTTCACACTCCCTTCCTAAGATGTGAAAGCCCTGAGAAGATGATACTGAGTTAAAAATCCTCCTCATCCTCAGTCTCCTACATCTCTATGTAAATGGTGAAGTTGCCTGTTCAATTAAAATGTGAGGTGCTACTTCAGAAAAAAAAAACAAAACTGCTTTATTAAGGGAGTGGACAATCAGGGACAGCTGTAGACTGAGGGTGGTCAAAGACCACCTAAGTTTTACTCTATTGTCACAGAGAAGCAGAGGAGTCATGGGCTGATGGGCCTTTGGGGGTGGGGGTGGGGCAGAGAGAGAGAGAGAGAGAGAGAGATGCCTAAATGAATAAGCAGAGCTTTATTAAACATTTGCATTCCCGCTTTCCTCTATGTTTGTTGCTCAATAGTCAATCATTCACTCTATTATGTTTTCTGTATTCAACTTGTCATGTTTATATTATCAAAAATCATAGATTATAGTCATAAATATCTAATAAATTCTAACGTACTTATATTTAAAGGTAGATATTTGCTTTCTAAATTGATCCTTTCTACATACTAAGATCATACTAAGAGACATTTTAAAAGTCTCTTAAAAAAAGAAAGTACTCATTTAAGAAAAGAAGGAAATATATTTCTAGCCAGTATTGCAGGAGAAATCTTATCATTTCCCTCCAGTGCTGCTCATCATAAAAGCTCTAAGGAAATAGTGTTTAAAATCAATTAACCAAGAAGGCCAAAATCAATTTAACATGTTGGCTAATGTTTTACTAAAGTGAAGTCTCTTTTCTTTAAACATGATTAATACCATTTTGGATTTGTTATCAGTGGTGTCACTTCTAAAAAGTGTAACCATTTGGTAATGAAAGGACCTTTGCATACACATATGGAGTTGATGGGAAACACAGAAAGTCAATGTGATATCAGTGATTACATATTTTTCTTGCCTTTGATATTTTAAGAGAACACTCCATTTTTACTCTCTTTGGAATGTCTCCTAAAAGGTCACTGAGGAATCAAAAATACTAAACCTATATCCACCCATAAATAAAAGAAAAAACTCAATGCACATTATATTCTAGGACGGCTTTTCAGAATGTTAATATTAGGTAGAATTATAAAAGTTAATGGATTTTAAAGTTAGATAGGGCTAAACAATTTTGGCCTGTAATTTTCAAATCATTATAACAGCTTAGTTCTTATAAGAACTCCAATATATACAAAAAGTTTTTTAATTTAATTTTTACTGTATTTTTTCCATTGCCCTTTAGTCCCCTTATTCCCCTGCCCCCAGCAATCACCACACTGTTGTCCACGTCCATGAGTCCTTTTTCCTTTTTGCTCAACTCCTCTACCCCTAACCACCCCCATTAGATATGATACAAATATTAAACATGTACCTGTTATGACTGAAGTAACTAGTTATATAAGGTGGGCCTACTGGATTTCTCCAGCTTCACAGTTCCCCAGACCCAGCATAAAGCCCACAGTTTGAAAACCAGACCTCTTACCTTACATGATCTCTTACATTATCATAACAGCATATTCATACATTTGAAATATAACTTGATACATATCTAGTGATAATATATTTTTCCTTCCTTCCTTCCTTTCTTCTCTCCCTCCTTCCTTCCTTCCTTCCATCCATCATTCCTTCCCTCCTCTCTCCCTCCCTCCCTTCTTTCCTTCCTCTCTGCTTTTGCCTCTCATTATCCACATGCTAATATGTATTTTTGCCCACAGAGTTTTATACCTTATGTTAATTTGCTTCATCATCATGGTGCTACTCTGAATGAGGTCCACACATAATCCATGTCTCATAACACAGAAGAAAAAGAAAATGTTTTATTGTTGGTTGTAAATAGCACACTATCTTTATGTATGTGTGTGTGTACACACACACACACACACACACACATATGACTCCTAGCCACCTAAAACTACACCAAGTTTATCTTTGTAAGTTCAACTCCTGGTAATAGTAATGTTACTACCAATAGTCATGGAACTGAGATAGTACCTTCGTATACATTAGATTGAATCATATGAAATAGCCATTATTTAAATGTTTTAATTTACAGAAACATGTTCCTGTGATTTAATCTAATACCACTTGTAATACTTAAAATAACTTTACAATGCAACTGTTACCTCCATTCTCTAGGTAAGGCAAGTGGGTTTATAGATGAGTTTTGTCCAAGGAAGGCCATATTTCCAGGACTATTAGAGTGGGGATTTGGCTAAACACACCTGTCTAAATATCATGCTTTTTCTGTTGCACCAAGTTAGATCATTTGAATGCATACTGAGAGCAAGTTTGTTCCAAGTAGAATGTAGTTCCATGGGTGCATAAATGTAGGCAATATTCATCTCATGTAGAATACATTTGTTTATAAATTAAGTTAATCTTCATATGTTATAATAATATTTACTAAAATTGTGATCCATTATCAATAGTATTGATTGTCTGAGATGTCTAGGCTATCTCTTAAGCCCACAGCTATATCAGCTGTCAGTCTTATTTCATTTACATAGCTCATACACATAGCAATCTTACCTCATGTCATTATCAAACCAGAAGATCTTTATTTTGTCTGGAATTTTAAACTAAAATAAAACCATATTAGACTAAAAATCAACAAAAGAGGGCAGTTAAAATGTGAGACTCTTTCCTTAGAAATTGTATATAACTTCAGAAACTGTTAGGTAGAAAAATAATCAGACTTTGTGTCAATGTTCTATCATGTTTTAAATGAAAAGGAAATGTGTTAAAACAAAACAAAAACAACAGAAAGCCTTCTACTGTAAAAGGAAGTTAAAATAATTACATGGGGGAAGGAATGCCAATTGATGAAGAGATCATTTGACCCCATCACAGATAACATCAAATGGCTATCATGACCCAAGAAATTAAAGTATGTATAAAGTAGATTGATTTTTTTTTCATAATCATTCTAGGGTATTATTAGTTCATTAAAAGTATACAAGAGTTGTTTAAGCTGAAACAAAATTGAGAAATTTTTAACACTTTATTATATTTTGTCCTATCCTGAGAAAAAGGCTTTTTGACCTCTTATATATACCATTTACATTTTTTTAAAAAGCAAAATTAAAAATGAGACACATCAGAAAGAAACATATACTGATGAAGATTCTCATAACATTTACTGTATTCTTTGCATGCCTTTAGTAAATATATTTAATTACTTTTGTGTGAACACATAGCTGAAGGACCCAATTTTATGTTCAAGTAGATACTACGATTCACATAGTTTTCTAAAAAATAATTTTTCAATTGCTTCCTGACTTTCACTCTAATTGATAATCAAAATACTATGTGCAGAGGCTGCATCTTGAAACACTTGTTTTTTTAAAAAAAATAAATTAATAGAATGTTGACAGCCTAGTCCAAACCCTCCATATTGTCTTAATGTAGAAAAGCTATGAACATAATATATATAGTGAGGGAAAGCTCTGATCAATTAAGAACAATATTTTAAATATATTCCATTACTCTCATATATAAATTAAATATGGAGACTTTAAAAAATGCAAAGTAGTAGGATGTAAGGGTAATCTGGGCTGCATCTTTTGTCCTCTAACAATCATCACAGTTGATTCTGCCCTTCTAGATTATCAGTAAAAGACAGGCCACCTATCTCTGATCCAGGGGCACATGTTCCCTGCTTGTGGGGGGCCAAAAGGATATCCTTTCTCAATAGAACAACTTCCTTTCTTTTATGAGTGATCTAACATAGAAAAGAATCTCAAAAGGCTTAGGATAAATTTTAAATGAGTGCTCCCAAAAACTAGTATTAAAAAAGAGGAAAAGTTCTCTGTGGCTTAAGACATTAGCAAATTCTTCATGAGCAGATGGGCCTTGAAGAAAACGGAAGGGGAAAGGTAAATAGAAAAGGTAGGAGTGCAGATAAACTGGGAGGACACTACTGGGGAGTGAGACAGACCATGCAACCCAGGGTTTCCGTGTAAGGAAATAAAGCCTCAAAACCTCTGACTAAAAAAAAAAACTGTGGGAGTTGCACTGGTAGGAGAAACTCCCAGCCTCACAGGAGAGTTCCTTGGAGAGACCCACAGGGTCCTAGAACACACACAAGCCCATGCACCCAGGAATAAGCATCGGAAGGGCCCAATTTGCTTGCAGGTAGCAGAGGAAGTGACTGAACGTGAGCTGAGAGCTCTGCAAGTGGCATTGTTCCCCTTCAGACCCCTCTCCCATGTACAGCACCATCACGCTGCAATATGGGTTGCCCAGCCCTGATGAATACATAAGGCTCCACCCCTTACTACGTAACAGGAATGCTAAGACAAAAAATATATATGAATGAAAGAACAGATCAAAACTCCAGAAAAATTACAAATAAGCGATGAAGAGATAGCCAACCTATCAGATGCAGAGTTCAAAACACTGGTAATCAGGATGTTCAGCAAATGGTTGAGTAAGGTCACAAAATAGAGGAAAAAGTGGACACTGTGCAAAGTGAAATAAAGAAAATATACAGGGAACCAACAGTGAAGGGAAGGAAACAAGGACTTAAATCAATGATTTGGAGCAGGAAGAAGAAATAAACATTCAACCAGAACAAAATTAAGAAACAAGAATTCATAAAAATGAGAAGAGACTCAGGAATGTCCAGGACAACTTTAAACTTTCCAATCATAGGGGTGCCAGACAGAGAAGAGGAAGAGCAAGAAAGTGAAAACTTATTTGAAAACACACTGAAGGAGAACTTCCCTAACCCGGAAAAGGAAATAGACTTCCAGGAAGTGCAGGAAGCTCAGAGAGTCCCAAAAAAAGTTGGACCCAAGGAAGCACACACCAAGGCATATCATAATTATATTACCCAAATTAAAGATAAGGAGAGAATCTTAAAAGCAGCAACAAAAAAGGGGAGAGTTACCTACGATGGAGTGCCCATAAGACTATTAGCTGATTTCTCAAAAGAAACCTTGCAAGCAAGAAGTGGCTGGAAGGAAGTATTCCAAGTCATGAAAGACAAGGACCTACATCCAAGATTACTCTATCCAGCAAAGCTATCATTTGGAATGGAAGGGAAGATAAAGTGCTTCCCAGATAAAGTCAAGTTAAAGTTCATCATCACCAAGCCCTAATTATATGAAACGTTGAAGGGACTTACCTAAGAAAAGAAGATCAAAACTATGAACAGTAAAATGACAATAAACTCACAACTATCAACAACTGAACCTAAAAACAAAAACAAAAACAAAGTAAGCAAACAACTAGAACAGGAATAGATTCACAAGAATAGAGATCACATGGAGGGTTATCAGCAGGGAGGGGGAGTAGGGAGAATGGGAGAAAATGTACAGAGAATAAGAAGCATAAATTGTGGGTACAAAATGGGCAGGGTTAAGAATAGTGTGGGAAATGGAAAAGCCAAAGAACTTCTACATATGACCTATGGACATGAATGAAGGTTGGGGAATGATGGTAGGAAAGGGGGTATAGGGCAGAGGGGAATAAAGGGGAAGAAAAAATGGCACAACTGTAATAGCATAATCAGTAAAATATATTTTAAAAAGAATGCTCAAGCAATTATGTCCTTCATTTTCAGGATTTTATCACTTTTACTTTAAAAGATTTTTGAGTGACTTTGATCAACAAGTAATTTTAAGTTTGCTAAGAAATCATTTGTTTCAAAACTTCTGTGGAAAGCTTTAAGAAACAAGACTAATGAGACTAGTTAGCTTCTATAAAGTGATAATTCTACATTGCTTCTTGAAGTTAAAATTTTGGATCCTAGATGCAGGCAGATTTGGACTTGAACCACAACTCTGTCACTTCTAACTGGTTGATTTGATAATAGGATTAATTCTATTTGGGATTTGATATTGAGAATGCAAAGGATCACCATCAAATTTTTATGTAACATGTTTAGTATAGCAAACATAAAGCATACTCATTGATTCTGGTCATTATCATTTTCAATATATTGTTAGAATTATTAAAGGAACCTTGCTGTTTTTAAACAGTAAGAAGAGGAATAATTATAAATAAATGAAAATTGAATAGGTTTTGGAAAAATAGTTTAGATGTTCACCTCACTCTATATTAAAATAGAAAACACACCTTGATTTTTATAGTTAAATGTGAAAATAAAGCCACAAACAAAGCAGTAAAAAGTGAGAACTGAATAATTTATGAAACATCTAGGTGGGAAAATTTTTCTATATTTAAAAGCATTAGTGAAATACGCTGTTTTATTCACGGCTTGTGAGAGTGTAAATGTTTTCTGTTTTTCTCCGAGACATTTCTGCAATGCATACTAAAAACCTTAAAAATGTTCATGCCCTTTGAATCAGTAAGTCAATCCATTTAAGCCAACACAAATTCTAATGAAAAAATAAAGAATATGCACAAAGGCTTGTAGAAAAATATGTTCAAGTCAGTGTCAGTGTTGTTCATAAAAGGAGGGAGGCAAAGAATAATCCTTAAAATAACCTAAATGTCCAATAATAAAGGAATATTAAATAAAGGTGGTGTATACATACTATATAATATCACAAGCCATATAAAATGGTGTTTATAAGTTTAATGACATAGGAAAGTTTTCTTTTTCAACACTAAGTGGAAGAAAAACAGGGTACAGAATCATAAATGTTAAGCTTGCAACTATAAAGAACAGGAGCAGAGCCACAGAAATGGAGATCACATGGAAGGTTAGCAACAGGGGAGTGGGAAGAGTAGAAGTGGGGAGTAGTACAGAGAATAATTAGCATAGATGGTGGGGAGAAAATAGACAGGGAGAGGGCAAGAGTAGTGTGGGAAATGTAGAAGCTAAAGAACTTATGACACATGGATGTGAACTAAAGGGGGGAGTGTGGTTGGGAGGGGGTGTGCAGGGTGGAGGGGAATGAAGAGGGGAAATGGGACAACTATAATGGTATAATCGATAAAATTTATTATAAAAAATAAGACATTGATAACAAAAAAAGGATATGAAGAGAAAAATGGAAATACATGAAAATATTAAGAGTTTGTTCCATGAATGCTGAAATTATAAACTGTATGGATTTTTTTCTTTATATTTTTTCAGTATTTAAACATTTTCTACAATTAACAGAAAAACCTACCTAACAAAGGCAACTTGCATATTAACATTTTTTCAATTGTGGTAAAATATACCATAAAATAAAATTAAATCAGTGTAGCATGACATAAAATTTACCACTGTAACCACTTTCATTCATACAGTTCAGTGCATGTAGTACATTCAAATGTACTACATGTGATGCCAGTTGTGGTGCAACTGTCATCGCTATCCATCTCCAGAACTTTTTCACATCCAAACAGACACTCTGTACCCATTAAATAATAATTCCCCATTCTCCCCTCCCCTCAGCCCCTGGCAACCACCATCCTACTCATGGTCCTTATGAATTTGACTACTGTAGGAACCTGACATGGTGGGATCACAGTGTTAGTCTTTTTGTGACTGGCTTGAGAATTAACCTTTTTGTAAACCTTTTTTTCCTCTCCAGGAAAGTAATAGAAAGATAACAAAATAGTGGATAAGAAAATAAAATCACAGTAGGTCAAATGGGCTCCAAGAGATTTTTAAAAGTGTAGTTATGTAAAATAATTTGAATAACCATTTTTATGTCAAAGGTTTTAGTAATTTTAGAGTTCAAGGAATTTAGACATTTTGAAAGGATACAGCCTCTTAGTGACAAGTATGAAAAGAAATTACCCCCTTATCAACATAGAATTATTTTAAAACACTTCTTTCAAACATAAAACTAGACAGAAACAATAAAAACCTGTCTATACTAGTGAAATTCTCATGTCAAAGTACTGGCTTCTCATTATAATGAGGCTGTTATCTAAGATAGCTATAGTCAAAACAGCTTTTAGAAATATTCTGATTGTACTTAAATTAATATATATATATATATATAGTGACTCAATAAAAGAGTCATATCTGTATTTTTGAAAGTTAAGACTATCTACAGTATGTTTTATAGTTATAGTTAGCCACCTTAATTCAGCTCCTTGGAGTACAAAAATGTGGTATTTAATATGACATTCTTTTCAGGTGTAATAATTCAGGTTCTCTGTTTGTCATGTATATTTATTACAAATACACACAGAAGGTCGGTTCTGTATAGAGGAAACACACAGACTGCCATGGATTCACTTAGTTGTCATAAGTTCTCAACGTTGCTCCCAAAGGCTGCCCTATAGTTTGGCTTAGCACATCTTGACCCAGTTACACTTCTTAATTTAACCCAGGCAGAAAATTGTGTGAATATTTCAGCATAGACTGAATTATTATCTGAGAAATCCTTAAGAGGACATCAGATGTAAGAGGGCACGCAAAGGGTAAATTTGAATGTCAAGGACATCAGACAGAAAGGTCTTAAGCTCTATGTACTTATTGTTTTGAATGATAGTTTCAATATAGAAACTGGTCTAGCAATGAGTGAAGCTGTATGAAAAGCGAGGCAATGAAACAGGTACCTGGACAGAGAGGGACAGGGATCAGCAAAACAGAGATGGATAACAGCTACAAAAGACACTTCCTGTGTTTTCCATTCACGCCAGCATATTCAACACTATGACCCCAGTGTACAAAGAAAATAGAATACTTAAAGTGAAAGCTGAAGCCGGATTTGTAGACTCTAGCTATATGGAGAAGTGGAAACTGAAGTCTTTGCTGAGGGAATAACTAAGCATTGGAGATCTGGAGACTTTGTACCTACCGGTTGTCAGGGATTGTGTTTTGGATAAAAACGAAGCAGAAGAAGAGAGAAAACGAAATTTGAAATTTGCTTTTATAACATGCATCTTAGTGTCACTATTTTGGCACATTTTCATGTAACTATTATTCCAAAACTTCACATCTTCCTCTAGAATCTGTGACTCAATGCCACATTGGGAAAGGAAAAGACATGGTTTGGAATACACGAATGCTGAAAAGTGAGGACATTGAAGCATTAGTGACATGACCACTAGTTTGACCTTTCCTTGTTGTTTTTTTTTTCCCCTCTTGGACTTTTTTGAAGAGACAGAAGGTCTGTCCTTTGACAGTAAATTAATTTAGTGTGCCTTCTTTAAAAGGCAGGAGACAGGGTGGCTAGCTTGTCTCCTGAGAATGTTTCAGTGTCATGTGGAAAGGAAGTGGCCATAAAACTTCTATTGTAAAATATTTTACTCTAATGAAAAAAAATCTTTCAATTTTTGTTATTAAATGCTTTAGGTCAATTAATGTCATTTGCACTCCATCTCTTAGTTATTATTTTGGGCTTGTCTTTACTAATGATTACTTAAATCCGCCATCAGCTCTTAAGACTCCTCCAAAATTGTTTCTTTATATTTAGGGTTCTGTTATGATGTTGCACCTTGAAACAAAATATAATCAAATCTATCCCAAGTGGCATCCATAATTAAATTTGTAGAAGCTTTCCAGTTTGCTTGGTGTAACAAATTCAAATGTAAATTTATTTCTAAGGGTAAAACCAAAGTAATGTCCTGTAGGGACTTGGGAATTTAGTTAACATGATAACTAACAAAAGTTTCTGAAAGAAGAGACAAATTGCTCCCTAGTGAACATAAAAGAGAATGACATAAGGTTAGACAAAAGATTCATGATTTAAGTGAATTTCTTTTGAAATGCAAACAACCTCCAGAATCTTCACAGCTGTCTTAGGGGAAATCTCTTGGGTGGTATCATTTGTGCTACGGGTGTTTCAGAATGGGCTGGTTCGGTTTCAGGGCAAGTATTGCAGTCTCAGTGTTTGGGATTAACGTCTAGGAATCGCAGTAGCATTTGAGGAAGACGGCCTCATACATGTACCTCCTCACTCCTTGAGAAACATTTTCCTTGCTGTTGCTTTTAGCTTGATGTTTTGCAGTTTTGTTAAGAGGCACCTGATAAGCAAATAGCCTCAACAGTACCTCCAGGTGGACACAATCCTGACATTAGCACCTCAATGTTTCAATTTATTTATTTTAAAGATTGGCTTCATCATGGTTGTCACAATCGCCATCAAATCAACAGTGAGGGAAATGCTCATAGTAAAGAGATACCCTGATGAGAGGGGCATATGTGCTCATTTTGCATTTAAGTCTCTGTTACTTGTTTTAATCATGAGATCTTACTGTAGTTTCCTTCAGTCCTATCAATTTTTAATAATACAACTCTGTGGAATCCCTTAAATCCAGGGACAAATTCTAACCTTTATGATTTCCATATCGGTATCATTACACGCTGTTCCATACCAGGGATGCTAGAATCTTCTTTTATTTTAATAGGGTGTTGTGGTTGATATTGGAATAAAGCAGGTACATTATTCATTTGTAATGGAACAGATGAACCAGCTACCAGGAATGACCACAACTTTCCATTCTACACTTGGCCCTGAAGAGAAACTGCTAATGCTCTGACAGCCTCACGTAAATACAAGCATAATGGATTAGACCAGATGTGCCAGTGAAAGACTAGCAAAATAAACACCACTACATATTCCAGCTTCCAGAGTAACTTTATTTCCCAGAATCTGAAACATGAAGTAATGATTCTTTAACTGCAAAGGGCTCAGGCTGGATATTGATACAAGAGCTTAAATCCTTGGCAATGTCTTGTATATGAGCAAAATACGTAATAGAATGTCTGTTTTCAGGGAGTTTTTAGAAGTCGCTTGTCCATCTCATCCACTTTACAGATGAAGGAACTAAAATCCAGAGAGGCAAGGTGTGTTTAGGAGGTAGATGTTATTCCTTTTGTAGCCTGGCATGCAACAGCACTCAATAAAAATTTATTAGGTGCATTGAACAAATAAATCACTCCCCCCCCAATATTTTGTCCATCCACTGAAGATTTTCATGTCTAAGAAACCTCTCCAGAAATAGGTGCAGGCATTTTGACTAAGATAATGTATGTAGGTGTTTGCCTTTGGCATAAAAGCTGCTGTTATAAAGCAACGTTTTTTTTTTTAGGGAGGAGGTTAATGGACTTGTAACTAAAAGAATACAGTCCTACCGCTACTTATCAAACATTCAGATACCAAGCTAAATTACATCAGCAGTGAAAAGTCACGTAGCTCAAACATCAGTTCCAGTTTAAAAGCATTTCTGGAGACAAGGCAAATATAATTCTATTCTTCAGTTGAGGCAGTACTATCTCAAGGAAAATTAATACAGAAGTCTGACAAATGGTAATGTTACCAATCCCTTATATGTCTTTTGGATGACAATAGTGATGACAGCATCATATTACAAAAAGAAACCTCAGTCTGAGGGGAGCAGGTAGGAAGAATCTCCCTGAAGCCCCTAACGCAGTTAGGTCCATGTCAGCCAGAGAGTCT